>JAKUBK010000192.1:0-47656 GCA_030566875.1 Waltiozyma chaumierensis | reverse complement strand
TACTACTACTACTACTACTACTACTACTACTACTACTACTACTACTACTACTACTACTACTACTACTACTACTACTACTACTACTACTACTACTACTACTACTACTACTACTACTACATTTTAAGTATATGGAAAATTTCATGAATTATTAATCAAAAGAATTAAGCTGGATACATATAGTCACAGCAAGTGTGTTTCTAGTCGAAGTATCTTGGTTCATCAAACACATGGAAAGCATGTTCCCTGACACCTTCACCATAGAAGATATTAGGGAATCTCAAATCAGGATGAACATCAGACTCATGGACTCTTTGTTGGGAATAAGTCTCATCTTTTTCAATCACAAACTTACCAACTTGGACTTCTGTGTCGGTGATAGAGCCTCTGCTGATTCTAGCGTAACCTGTTCTCTTCAACTTCTTGTAGAGAATGTATTCACACCATCTGTCCCAGTCAGTAACATCAATATCCTTCATACCAGACTCCTCACTGACATAGTTGTTGTAATTGCCGACAGTTGGCTCGGTGACCAAATAACTCAACAAGATCATTGGTCTATCTGACGAACCCATGATATCTCTGACACCAAGCGATTGCAAGTAACGATCTTCCTCATCTTCTTCTTGGCCAGAATGGAAAACAACAACATCAACATACTCGCCATAGACATCAAGAGTAGCATGGATAGCTGGAGCCAATTCACCAACTGGAGAAGGTAATAGATGATGAGTGGAGTTGATGATTGGGAACTTGGACAATAGAGCACAACCCCAAGTATGTTTGTTTGGCCCTGGCCCGAAATCCGCATACATATTCAGTTCTTCTGCCAATTGTTGAGTTAGGTCTCTGTTACCCATGATGATTCTTTGGGTGTCTGATTCCAATAAACCAATGACATCCAATTCCAAGTCCTTGATCAAATGAGCCATACGGCCCTCTGATCCCCACATGTCGTTATCTAAACCGAAGTGGATGGTCCAGATACCAGCCGTCAATAGTTTGGAATCTGGATGATATGGTTGAGGATCAGTCAATGGGAAACGTTGGAAAGCGATGATGGAGGCCAAGACAGCGAAGAAGAATAAGATCTTGGTGAGGAAAGAGGTGATTTTGGCAATGGATTGCTTGATCTTCAACGATGTTGGCAATTGATCGAGCTTGACTAACCCTGTGATTAACAAGAATGTGGAGAAACCGTAGACGATATCGGTTCTTTCACGCAAGAGCCAACCTGCTGGGACAAAGGCATAGGCAACAATCCATACATGGGCCAAGATCAATATGACGTAGACAAAAGCTCCAAGGATGAAAACAGAAGGAGATAATCTGGCAACGTTCTGGAAGTAGACAGGAACAGACAAGACAACAAATGCAGAGTAGACCAACCCACCAATGTAACCAATCCAGCCATGGAAAGCATACAGGATGAAACCACCAACAGCACCAGAGACCGCCAACGTTTTATGCTGGATCTCTTTAACATAAGAGACATAAGAGGCAATCAAAAGAGCAATGATAGAGACAGAACCATGGATAGGGACAGGACCAGTGATTGGATAGCCGTTCCAAACCCAGGTGATAATAGTAGAGGAATCAGTTAAGAGTGCATGGATGGAGAACAGCAATGCACCCAAACCTAAACCAGTGAAGAAAGTCGAAGGAGTGGAAGATTCATAGTTGTAAGGTTGTTGAGATCTGGATTTTGGCGTCAAGAAAGCACCAATGAGACCTAATAAGATACCGGTTTTGTTCCATCCACCATTTTGGTAATGCATGATTGGCCAGATTGGATTATTGGTGTAGTTCCAGAACTTAGCAATGGAAGATAAGATCAAACCTAAGAGGAAAGTGAAAGAATACAATCTTAATCTGTTTGGAGAGTTGGCGTTGGATAATAATTCATTGGAGTAGGAAAGACAGCCGAAGATAACACCAAAAGAAATGACGAGCAATCTAGCATTTGGATCTTCAATTAGATATGAACCAACACCAAAGACAACAGTCAAGATTCTGGTGAATTGAGGGGTCTTTGTGTAGAATCTTCTTATTGGCTTGATCAAAAGGAACACAGGGGATAAGTATGATAGAATGGTCAATTCAAAACCAGAGATACCCATATTCCACAATGGGAAGTACCAGATAACTAGAGGCAAAGAGGTGGCAACAGACCAGAAGATGAAAGAGTTGATAATATTAGCAAAAATCTCCAAAACGTTGAATTCATCCGTGGAGACAGGTTTAAAATCCCGCTCTTTCTTTGTATCCTCAATTAAGACAGTGGATTCCTCGGAGTTTAAGATCTTGAAGCTCAATTCCTTGTTAGATGAGATCTGAATTTCCAAATCAGATAAATCCTTGACACTCCATGCATCAAAAGCAACGTCTAAAATGATCAACCCCCATTCAAAGTAGGCATAGACAGAGTATGCTCCAGCAACTTCATGGACCTTATGTTGAATGAAGAAGTAGACCAAAGGAACCAATAGACCAAAGAAAGTAACTGAGGTGTAGAATCTCCCAGATCTCAAACTGGTTCTCTTTGGAGTGGAAGCAATGACGTAGTAGTTCCAAGGGATCGTGAGGACAATGTAGGCAATCATAAAGACATCGTGAGCATCGTGATCATCAGTGGAGGTGATGTACACCCAACCACCACAAGTGACAGTTCTAACAACACCAGAAATTAAACCGAAAAGGTTGAATTTCAACGAATTGACGTTTGAATATCTGATGAATGAAAGAATCAAAAGCAGAAACCTTGGACCAGCTGTCAAGGCAATTAGAATCTGAAACACCGAACGCTCAGGATATCTGTCACCAATCGTAGCAGAAACACTTGGAAACCATTCATCTGGGTATCCATAGATGGCGTTTTGAACAATCTTATGATAATGGAGAGAGACACCAACTATCAAAGCTGTAAAGAAGGCGGAATAAGCACAGATTGTATGTGCCAGGGAAATGATTTTCCCGTTGAATGTAATGATGTTTGAGGATGATGTATTATCAGCACTCATCTTGAGGGTGTTGTTGCTTTACTCTAAAATAAATGGGTCAATTATTTCGGGAAGGAGACTTGGATAGACCGAAAGGAAAGAATTGGCTCGATTAATTAGTAGAACTAGGAACTTTCGAGCTTAATATTGAATCACGATGTGTTGAAAGTGAATTGATGGATATTCTAAAGGTAAATTATATGATCTTGAAATTGGTGTACTACGATGTTACTGGGTTAATTTGCCAAACATGGATATTGTTTTTCAATATTCAAGGAGGTTTCCCGGAACTTCTGGGCAGATCATATTCATGGTCTGAGTCCCAAGACTTGAAACGCGAACCAAGACGAACCCAGGACACCTCAGAAGAGTAGCAATAGTTGATTAGTTTAGAAATAACAAATCATCAATACTCCAAGATGAATAAAAACACTGAGGAACATTAAATTTTTAGTCTTAAAAGAAAAAGAGACACAGGAAAAATTGACCAAATTATAATGAGCTGTCTTTAATTTTCATGACTTTTGGTCACATGATCATCCAAAGTCCGGGCAAATTTGGTATGAGACTAGTCTTTTTTAATACGTATTAATCTAGACCTAATCAATTAATTAAAGTTTATCACTCAAACTAATTCTCTATAATCTATAGTTTACTTGTTAGTAAAGGAAGAATCATTTTTTTAAAGCCAAAATACACAGGATCCGACAGAATAATGAAAGTGATACCGGTTAAGCCAACACTCAAGTCTTGACGATCAGTAGACTGTAGTATGTCTGCACGATATCTTTTTTTTTTTTTTTTTATCTAATAGACTACTTTTATCTACTTTACTTGTTTTAGGGTGGTAAACTACACGTTTAATCAACTGGTGTTAATATGCAGAAGAATGAAAACCAGTAACAGTCCTGGAATTTGTCATATAGAGAAGACTGTTTTTGGCGGACAAAATTTCTTTCAAGATGACATAAGCACCGCGAACACCTTTCTTACTTTGTAAAACGTCTGTGGATGAGAGAGCCGTTCACAATTGACAACATATTGCTTGAGGATGACGAAGATAAAATTCAGAAGGCTCCAGGGCAGAATTCCTCATCAAATTAGCCCAGTTTTCAGTTCAAAAAAAATCTCTATCAGTGTCATATTCAAACCACAACTCTGAAAAGATATTCCATTCTCATCTTTAGACACATATAGAAAGAAAATGTCTGTTATTGAAATCACCTCTGAGGATCAGTTTTCTGATTTGACATCCGCCGCTCCAAACGACCAACTTTTATCTCTATACTTCCACACACCTTGGGCCGCTCCTTGTATTAAGGTCAATGAAGTTTACACAAAATTGGCTTCTGAAAACCCAAATATCAAGTTCATTTCTATAAATGCCGATAACCACCCAGATATCTCTGAACTCTTTGAAGTTGCCACTGTTCCATACTTTGTACTAATCAAGGACGATACCATCTTAAAGGAAGTCTCTGGTGCTGATCCAAACGATTTCATCCAAGCCTTGAACCAAATCCAAAAAGTTACACAGACTCAACAGCAACCAAAACCACAAGCTCCATTAGCTACCATCAACTCCACTTCGAACTCAGCTCCAGCTACTGCCCAACCACAAGAAGAAGAATCCGAGGAAAGTCTTAATGAACGTTTAAAACAATTGACACAAGCTGCCCCAGTGATGCTTTTCATGAAGGGTACTCCAGCTGCTCCACAATGTGGTTTCTCCAGACAATTAGTTGCCATTTTGAGAGAAAATCAAGTCAGATTTGGTTTCTTTGATATTCTAAAGGATGATTCTGTTAGACAGGGGTTAAAAACATTCTCTGACTGGCCTACATTCCCCCAATTATACGTCGCTGGGGAATTCCAAGGTGGTTTAGATATCATTAAGGAAAACCTTGAAGAAGATCCTCAATTCTTCCAAAATGCTTTGGAAGCATAGATGTTTTTATATGACTATTAAGCAAATGAAACAACTCCCTCCGCTGTAATTTTGTATTTAATGATTTGTTCTCACGAAATTAGTGGGTCGAAATCTCAATGGGATCTGTCGACATGAAGAAGTTCGAAACATTATTATATATGGAATATCAGCATATATATAAGTTCATTGAATTGCAATACATTAATACACTATTTTTGACATTTATCCAGGTTGGATGTTCGTGTATATTTGATGTTTCCAGTATAGGCAACACCCATTGATAGATCAGAGACCAAAAGACCCCTGATATGTCAAGTAATATTGTAGGATTCCAGTAATATCACAACTATATGTGTTGTGACTTGCATAAAAAAAATCTGAGAATCAGAGAAACCAAGTAAAAACATCAGACAGACCCATAACCAGCATTATTATCAGTAAAACCACTACCTTCTGAATAAGGGTATTGGCTGATGATATAAAGCGCATGTATCAAACCTGGGAAGAAACCCAATAACAAGAGTAAGATATTGATGAGAAAATCAGAGGAGAAGAAACCTCTCTTGATAACAACTGGAACTGGAGGAAGAAAAATAGCAATGAAGACAAGAAACCAATCTTTAGCGTGCATTTTGTGTAATATGTTGTATTAACTGTCAAATAGAGGTGAATCTAGCGATGTATTAAGATTGCAACAGTTTAACCTTGATAATTGGGGGGCAAAGAATAAAAATATCATATTAGCAAGATTTTGCGGAAGAGGTAGAATTCGAATTCGGTCCTATCAATTTGGTTGAAAACATGGTCATTGACGTTGACACAAAAGGTACATCAATTATGCATTGCGCGGTCAATCACTCAGAACCTTACTTCTTTCGACCCCCAAAGATACACAACACAAATACTTAAACTTTGAAAGTTCAGTATTAGCTATTGGCTATTGATAAAGTTATGATAAGTTTCTGGTGGTAAGTGGTGGTACAGATAACTTCAGAGAACAGAACTCAGGTTCCAAAATCAGGACACACCGTGGAAATCCAAACACGTGATGTGAAGCTGCAAGTTTGAACCTTCTGTACACTTCTAAAATTTAACGCATATCAATAAGAAATCGCATTATGGGGTAAAATACGAAATTCATTAAAATAATGAGTTAATGATAATTATCTTCTGAATATCAACGTACAATTTCATTCAATTACTTACATTTATGATATTACGTTTTCTTTGAAAGTATAAATAGACCAAAGTCCAAGACTCCAAACCCATAATTATCGAGAGAACCACCAGAGATAGATAAAACAACACATCATGGAGTGT
The DNA here is from genome assembly GCA_030566875.1 of Waltiozyma chaumierensis. NCBI lineage: Eukaryota > Fungi > Ascomycota > Saccharomycetes > Phaffomycetales > Wickerhamomycetaceae > Waltiozyma > Waltiozyma chaumierensis. The sequence goes on along the minus strand of JAKUBK010000192.1, from coordinate 41,410 downwards.
GATATATTAGTTTTAACCAATATTCCAACACAGTCCTATATCAGATACATGAATCGTCCAAAAACCGGTATATTCTACAAGACCATCAAACTGTTTCATGAACAGCATTGTCAGGCATAGAGTCACCTTCTTCGGAGTAAGGATATTTAGTGATGATATAAAATGAATGGATGAAACCTGGTAAGAAACCCAATACAAAGAGTAAGAAATTTATGACAAAATCAGAGGTGCAAAAACCTCTCTTAACAATGACTGGAACTGGAGGAAGCAAAACAGCAATGAAGACAAGAAACCAATCTTTAGAGTGCATTTTGTGAACGGTGTATTATGAATTGTATCAATTATTAATTAAAAGTGGGCCTAACTGTAGAATATAGTGGTAACAATTTAACTTGGATGACTGTTCGTAAAGACAAGTACGTTTCTAATATTTTGTAAAACTCGAATTCGTCCATGCTATTTAATTAGTTGTAAGTTGAAAGTAATTGTATGTATGAATTTGTTTTTATAGATCCATAGATCCATGTACAGAGTCTCAACTCAGAATCTTGGCAGTTTTGAACTGGCCAAAAATACACATCAATTATGTTATGTACTCAGCTCAAGAGAGTTTATTCTATTTAGTACAAACTTTGAGAGCGACGAGTCAAGAATAGATCTAATAACTAAGCTAAGAATAGAATTACAGCTTACAATTAAATTCCGATCTCTTAATTATTTATTCTTATCATTTGTGTCTACAGATCTTTCAGAACAGAAGGCTGAAGGTTGAAACAATACGGTCTTCAAGTCATGTGACTTTGTCCGACCAGTTCCGGTATCCAGGTTTTGTGATGTTTAACAGAATGCGAGCATTCTCTTTGGTTTCTGGCTTATCAGCTATATATCATATACAACGATTCCCCCAGTCCAAATAGTGTGATCTCATTCCTGGGGCCTGGAACAGATACTGAGTTTTGTTAGGAATGGACTCTGGAGTAATTTACTGATTACATAATCTAGGTGGGATCAAAGTGATTACATGCTGTTTGCTCATGAAAGACCAACGTAAGATGTTGGTGAAGAAAAACAATAGAAACTTATTAATAACATCTGATATACAACACCTCAGACTAAATGGTTTGGGTCAGTTTATAGAGACAATAGAGTGTCACCTTAAGTATCCATTCATTAATAGTGTAAGTATCAAGCTAGTACGTTTTCCACAAATTTTGAGGCGAATGCAAATGCAGAATGCAACCAAGGTTATATAATCATACTGTTTTTATGTATACTGCCGCCACAGAGCTAAATAGAAGACAAAATCTGGTGTTATTTTGCCTAGAATTATGCCAGATCATATCCCAAGTTCCAACCAGCCAATGCCTTAAATTGAGGCTGATATTAATTGTTGCACTTGGAACGTGGAACTTTATTGATTAATTGAATCAGAAGATAAATGAGAAACCAGAAAATTCCAATCTTAAAAGAAGAATTCTGATCTGGTTGTGATAGTAGGAATCTGTTATTTTCTAGAGTACCTCCAGATATATGTGGTTGTCCTGTCAACCTGTAAAGAGTGCAAAAACTTCCCAAATAAGTAGACCAGTGTTCCCTGATAATCAAAAACGGATGACAACCCATGTAATATGACTGAATCCGGTAACAACTATGCAGCTGGATTTTTTGTGGAATTAAATTTTCGAATCAATTAAGTTGGAAATGGTAATCTATGGGCCTCCCGGGAGTATTTCAAGACCTCTGGTTTTTAAGAGTCATATAATTAACAATATTATGAAGAATGTATTTTTACGTTGTATAGTTGAAGCCGAACATGCCGAAATGGTAAACTTATCGATCTGTATAAACTGATTGTAATTTTACTAAGAATTCCGGATTCTGAAAAGTAAACCGATCCAAAAATGGATCTTGTGAATGTGTACATCCTGAATAATGTGGGATTGTGCTATTTTGGGGGCTGGGTGTCGAGATTCACGGTCCAGAATTAATATCGCCGCAGCCAAAAGCAATTTAAGCTTTTCTTTTAAGCATTTCAATGCAGCCGACGCGTGTTGGAAATCGAAAATTTGTGAGATTGATCTGGCGTTCACGATAGGAAAACGGAAATATTTCGAATAGGAATGTTTTCAACTCCGAAAAAGGAAATATCTAGGAGGAAAAGAAATTTTTTTCAGGGTTCGCGAAAGCGATACGGTCGACATAGAAATCATATAAATACAGATTAAATCCCGTAGTTCGGTACTACTCTTATCCTACAACAATTCTATTTATTTTGGTTTTATTATCCAGTAATCTAATCAAAAATGCAATTCTCCACTGTCGTTCTCGCTTTAGCTTCCGTCTCTGTTGCTGCCAACTCTTCTAACGGTTCCAACTCTTCCAACAACACTTCTGTCTCTGTCGGTGCTGCTGCCTCCAACGCCATGGGTGCTGGTGTTGTCGGTGCTGCTGTCGCTGCCGGTGTTGCTTTATTATTCTAAGCTCTCCAATAAAATAAAAGGTTTAACAATCTATCAATAGAGTCTCCCTCAATTCAATCCAGCAGGTCCGGGTCTTATAGAATTAGTTTGGCCAAACTGGTTAGGGAATTAATATTTTAATACTTGTTTTCATCTGTTCTTATTTATTGTGTTTATTATTTTAATGTCATCTTAGTTTTGTTTGGGTAATCTATCGACTTGTGCTTTTAACTTGTAGTATAAGAACTGTGTACCTTGTGGTATCATTTTCTACTGTTAAGGCGAGACATAATGAAAATGTTGCCTCAAAAAATATGGTGTCGCTTACATAATTAAATGGGAGACTGACGACCGTTGCCCGTTGTAATTGTGTCCGGGTAATCTGTTTAAAAGGATGAGATTGTTCGCACAAAGTATTTGGCAGAAAGAATCACTCAATTCAGATTAGGTTTGTGTTTTTGTGGTTGTTTGTAAATGTCATTATCAATAAAGGATACACAAAGTCAGATATTCATACCGAGTTATTAAGATTCATTATATTGTGTGCTCACAATGTCTATAATTTTATCATGATCTGAGATCGACTGTACCTCATATTTCTTGTAGATGAAAGTCCGATTGATCAAGAGGTTTTCAACACCAGATCACATTCATCCACCATCACCTCTTTAGATCAAACAAATCTATTGCCAATTGTACGCTTTCCTTAAGAGCTACCGCTTTGTTTCTTGCTATTGACATCGCTTGCTTTCTAGTTATACTTAATTGTGCAAGCTGAACCTTTTAAGCTCCCTACATTTCATCAATTATCTCACACCGACCCTCTTTGCTTTATCAATAGAACTTGTCTGTATTTCATCAATATTACAATTTTACCCCAACATCACACTCTTTCAAACCCGCTAGCAGCATATCCCAACAAAAGAGCCATCTCTCTCTATCTGATTATTCACCAACTTATTTTTATAACACCTAGTACCGATGGCAGATCAAAAGACTCTCAGATTACAAGTCAACAAAGACACCATTAGACACATGGACACCAGCAGTTCAGATCCATTAGATTTGTACGATATCAAGGAATGTATTGGGAAGGGAAACTTTGGTGACGTCTACCGCGCCGTGGAGAGAAATACTAGTAATGTATACGCTATCAAGGTGGTCAACTTGGAAGAGACCGACGACGATTTGAATGTATTAGTCCAAGAAATTTCTTTTCTATCCCAGTTAAGATCAGATTATATTACTAGCTACCACCAGACACTTACCTCTGATGTTTTCATGTGGATAATTATGGAGTACTGTGGCGGTGGCTCATGTGCCGATTTGTTGAAGTGCCACAAGCAATTGAATGAAGATGCTGTTTGTTTCATTACCAGAGAGACTATGAAAGCCTTGGAGTACATTCATGGACAACAGAAAATCCACAGAGATATCAAAGCTGCCAATATTTTGTTAACGAATTCTGGTATGGTGAAACTAGCTGATTTCGGTGTTTCCGGTCAAATCTCCGCCATGGGTTCCAGTAAGAACACATTTGTTGGTACTCCTTTTTGGATGGCACCCGAGGTAATCAGTAGGAGAGCTGGTTACAATGAGAAGGTGGATATATGGTCATTGGGAATCACAACGATTGAATTGCTCACAGGCTCTCCACCTCACTCTGAGCGTGAGCCAATGAAAGTTTTGTTTGAGATCCCCAAATTACCAGCTCCTGTGTTGACAGGCGAAAAATATAGTGAATCTATCAAGGAGTTTGTGAAACGCTGCCTCAATAAGAGCCCAAAGAACAGACCATCTGCCACAGAGCTTCTCAAGGAAAAGTTCTTAAAGAATTGCAAACGGAATGTTTCTCTAGTTCCTTTACTTCAAGCCAAAGATCAATGGATGGCCATACACCGCCCACATAGACGTCCGAGATATAACTTACTGAACAAGCTCTACTCTGAATCTGAAGCCTCTTTGAGATGGAATTTTACCAAAAGACCAAATCCTCTGTTATCTGGTAGATACGGCTTTCCAAGTTCTAAAGCTCTGAATGCTTATGGCAACAACAACAGTAAGATAGAAGAGATTGATTATTTAGGCAGTAATGGCTTGAACTACACAGCAACGTCCGACTATGTTTTATCCAATAACAACTCGCCTGGATCTGACCAGATTTCCCCCATTCACGACAGTTACATAGGCTCAGAGGCAACATGTCTGACTTCTCCAGAAAGTCAACCTCGTGGACCACAGTCCTATGGCACAAAGCCAGGGCAAGTAGCACAAAAGTTGAGCCAAAAACCAGCTGAATGTTCCGAATCCGCAACAGCAATAATTCACCCAGAGGAGAAACTCATGGGACCAATCAGTTACTTAGACGATGTGGTATTATACTGCCTGAAAAGGGTTTACAAAAGAGCTAGTTTACCAGAGACAAAAGCCGCTGTATTTGATTATTCCAAGTACATTGCAACACTTGAATCACAACAACCAGGATTCTCAGAAGCTATGGCTGAAGAGATTTGGTCAAGGATGGTTCAAATTAAAGGCATTCCAAAGTCTATTATCAATAACTGATCTAAATTCTATATCTAATTGAATTCAAATTATAATACATATATCATGCCGATTTTACTATACTTGAAAATTTTAATACAAAGAAACGTAGTTCAATTAGTAATTAAAGATTTGAATAGATATAAAAGTGAAGACTCAAGCTCATAAACTTCTGGAAAAAACCCCTACTTGAGAGGAAAAAGAAGTGTTCAGCATTGTGTAATATTAAAATCTTTCTTCGAATCTCAACTCATCGGAGACTGGTAAACCAACAAGGATCTTCAAGAAGTTTTCCAAACCCAATCTCTGCTTGTTTAAACCATTGATGGTTTGGAAGCCCTTTCTGGTCAATGGAGCCTTTAACCAGTAACTTAGGAAAGACAAAATTGGATACAAAGTTTTAGCTTCAGTTGATTCAGAAGCATCTAAGTCCTTATAGGAAACTCTGGATAAGAATTCAGCCATGACAACAAGATCAATAATCAAAGGAGTAGCCAATAACGAATCTTCACAAATGTTAGAAATGGAAAGACGGTTATGACCACCTAACATCAATTCAGAATAGTATTCATCCATGGCGATCTTAGAATCACCGACAGCAGGAACGTACTTGATGACAATACAGTGATCAACTGTGTTCTTAGTTTCACCAGAAGGTGGGTAAAGAATTTCATTAGAGGAGATGATGTCATCAACAACCGAAGCTTTGGAGATTTCCTTGGACTTGAATTGTTCATTGGAGGATAAGTTGTAACCATCGTTGTTACCAAGATGGTTGTAACTAGCAATGGATAAAGGTTTGATACCAGCATCAACAAGGAACTGAGCAAGAACGGATTTAAGCTTAGTTTGCCCTGACTTGAAATCGTCACCACCAATGAAAGAGTTGTGTTCTTCAGCCAATTCAACAACACCTGGAACAAAAGTGTTTTGAGGAGAACCGTTGATAAATGGAACACCTTCAAGAATTGAAGCAACAGCAAAAATCGTGGATGGAGAAACTTCAGCGTGACCAGCCTTGATAGAGTCGATAATAGCAGAAGAAGAATCATTGACACCTGGAATTAAAGCTGCATAACGTTCAGTGTTGGCAGTCCATAGGACAATCAAACTATCCAAGCTATTTGAAGCCTTAAAGTCTTGGATGTCCTTTCTGATTTGCTCAACATGGGACCACTTAGAGGACTGGTCAATTTCACCAGATTCGGTTAAATTGAAGATGTTATCAGCACGTTCTGATTGGTTAGCAGCGATAAAATCTGGGTAGTAGATAGACTTCATTGGCTTGTACTTGGATAAGGTGGAACTTAACTTGGTTTGCAAATCGTAATCCAAAACCTTAGCTCTGCTGGCAGCTTGAGAAAGATCAACACCATTGATATCCCAACCACCAACAACCAAATCGTTTGGGTTGACGAATGGTAAGATTGAGTTGAAAGGAACATAAACATCATTACCAGCAGCGTCAACACCAATCTTAATAGTGGAAGATTGAGTGACAGAACCATAGTAGTTTGGCTTAACTTCACCTTCTTTATTGTTGAAGGAGATTTGTTGCTTGTTAGCCTCAATAGCACTGACTAGAGTAGAACCATTGTTACCACCCAGACCAACTAAAAGCAAACCTACCTTTGGGACTTTCAAATCGACTTGGAATTGATAATCCTTGGAAGTCTGGTTCACAACATAGTTACCTTCGGAATCAGAAGAAACTAAGGAGTTCTTGTATGTGTAAGTAGACACAAGAGAATTGGAAGAAGCGTCATAGGAGACGTTCTCATTGTTGACTTTAATTTTGACCATATTTGAAAGAAGGAGGGCAATTAATGAAATAATATCTGGTAACTGCTGGAACCGGTAGCTGAAGCACGCTTGTTGTTGAAAGGGTGGTGCTTTGAAGAAAGTAAGTTGGAAAACACGATGGGCAGAGTATAACTTTGAAACTTGGAGTTTGTACTTTTAGTTAAAAGTTATTCAATTGTAGTAATGTGAGGGGTAAGAAGTAATCTTTATTTTTTCATCAAGCTGTTGTGTGTGAAGTGTTTAAACAATTGGGCGGATAGTGGTATATATACAGTTTTGAATGATAAATTTGATTCAATATCCTTGGCTCCTATTTTCATTCAGTTTTTGTGGAGTTTCCTTAAAAACTTCCAGGTCCATGCAGCTGGGCCGATCACAGGCGTAATTAGCAGTGGAGGCGGAGCTTATCCGACAGATCCCAAATAACTAGCTAGTGTTGCCTACAGCTAGAGACAACTAGCTAGGTACTAGTGTACAACGGCCTACTGTAAACTATAAACAACTACAGCTTACCCCTATATTCAACGATTTTTTTTTACTCGGATCTGGTTGACTCTTTCCACAGTACCAGTACCAGTGCCAGTGCCAGTACCACAGTACCGAGTCTTCCAGCGCTGCTTGAACTGATCGAATCGAATCGTGGACTGTGACGCATTATCATTGTTCAATAAAATAATATGGCCGTGGCAATTGATTTAAGAACACTTCATATGAAAGGATTCTATAGTATGTACTATTATTCTAGACTGATTGGTTAACTGTGAACCTTCTGCTTGTCACATGCCATATTATAAGTTATTCTCCATTGAAGCGCGTTAATAGTGTGTGCAATTGTACGCGTCGCACTCTCCCGGCCAGATCTAATTTTTTGTAAACAACTAATTATACGCCGTGAATAATACTTATAGCTAGATAATAATTAAAAGGGGTAAATATTATCGACACGACTATCAGTACTACTGTTTAGAATTTGCTCACTTTTCAGATGCTGCATGCTATAGGCACATTTAATTTTATTATATACTAGTCAAGATCCGTAATATTATCAAATAATTTCTAGTATTGATGATAGAAGAGTCTAGCCCGTCAAAGGTCAGGATTCAGTAAGTAGGACACAGGAGACAAAGTCAATCGAAGATAAACAGGAGCGATTGAATCTTTTATATAAGTTAGAGCTGATACTAAGAATTAAAAAACTGTATAATATAGACTATCACATACACCCTTAAATACAAGTGACCTGCCATCGAATCAAATTCACCAATCTAACAATATCTGATAATATCGAAGATAGAATCTAATTATCCTTATGCTTATCCTTCTTAGACTTCTTCTTTTTGTTCTTCTTCTTCCTATTACTCATTTTCTTCTGTTTCGGAGAATTTAGAGGTTTAACCTTTCTCTCAAAGATACCAGTGTTATCTTCAATCTTAGCACATGGGGTCTCCGCAAAACCTGGCAAGGAGTACCTAGTGTTTATCTTTGTAACACCTGTCTTCAAATCAAAATTTAATTCTGGGTTAATTCTCTTCTCATAAGCTGAAAGAAGACGATCTGGGAATGTTCCAAAAGCATCTTCGTATTCACACAGTAAACATAGACCTTGATCAAATGCCTGGAGGTCCGAAGTCCTGTTGGGCGTTTCGTTGTCAAAAAACGCGTTTGTATTGTTGTTTTCACCAAAGCTGAACAGCTGGCCATTAAAGAATCTGAGACTGTAACCAGAGTCCGAATAACTGCCACTAGGTAGTAAAGCGTAGAGAACGTAACCAATCAAACCATTCTTGATGTATAGCGATTTTGTGATGCTGCGCCTGTCAATAACAACATTTCCACGAACAGTTAAAGTCGCCCCCTGGCCATATTTAGCCTGAGAAACTTCATGAACAATATCCACATGAATTTTCATTCGAACCATAAAAGAAATAGGTGTGGTCTCGGTCTTTAACTTGAAATAACTAGGATATAGAGCATTCCTTGATGCATTTCCGTGAATGAAATTGAAGATAAGGGCTCGTTCCAAACAGTCCATAAAGAACATAGGTTCAGAGTCTCTGTGATCCAACTTGCGTTGCAAAATTTTGTTGTACAATTCAAACAAAAGAATAGCCAATACTCGAATAGGCAATTTTGATTCCTTATCATGCCATCCCATCTGGTGTCTCTCTGGAAGCTGGCCGAAATTCCTCCAAAATTTGAATGAGGCAACGGTCCTACATTCCAAAGCAAAGTGCCGTGCTGTTAAAAACTCATGAGATAAGTTTACCAGCCTATCCTCATCTGCGATAGATTCAAAAGCACTGAAACCTTCCTCAAAATCAAATTTGTAATCAATTGAATAGCACCGGTTAGCTAAACTGAAAAGGTTTTCATATATCGGAGAACGGGGGATTGGTCTATTCTTTCCTATCAACAAGTTATTGAGCTTTAAAGCTTTATTTCGTAAACCTTCTCTAGTTTGCGATCTGAGAACTCTTTCGGACATCTTATTGATTTAAAAGTGATAAGAAGTGATCTTAGGGGTAAAAGATAAACCAGTTCGAGAGTAATAACAGTGACAACTGGAAAAACACAAGCATGTATGGTCCGAAATAATTAATCGTGATTCAATAAGGAAATGATAAAAAGAGGAAACAAACGAGTGTGAGTTAATCTAGCAAAATTGAAGGTAGCAAAGCTTTAGAATGATGAAATCATCTAATATCTATCATTATACCACAACAGCTAGCGGCCATCTGCTAGTAGTAAGTACTGAAACTTGCCATGGCTTATAATTCATCGTTCAAATGGCCGAGATTCGAATTTCGTTGAATATTATCGTTGATAGGATCATTGTTGGTAAGAAAGCATTGTCTTTGTGGAAGTTGTTAACTGGGCCTTTCTTGTAAGTCACAAAGACAAACTTAAAAACTGATATTATTTCACCACGTGATACAAAATCAGGTCCCATAATTCGCGAAATCCCATCAACTTTTTTAACATTTGGAAGAAATCGAAATTACTAGAAGGTTCAGGAAGAGGTGATGACCAATTGATGCATATTCATTTCTAAAGTCATAGGTTCCTGTCCATATCGTTGAAAGTTCACTCATATATATACACACGGATAATTAAGTGTGCATTCAAGAATACTTTCATAGTCTAAGGAGCACTCTCAAGATAGATTAGACGGACGTTTCCCTAGTGTTTTTTTTTTCAATTTGGTATCTCATAAACCCCAGATATTATTCGAGCAACAGAGGCAAAAAACCTTAAATTTTTTCCCATCACCAGAATTTATTTTTTACATTCACAATACAAATTATAATGGTCAGACCAATAGTGTCATCTATTCCAAGTCTTTCACAGACTTTACACAATATCTCTAGAAGAACCTTCACTACCATTCGTGCTACCCCAAGCTCTAAAAGAATTACCCAGAAATCTCTACCATCATCTTACAGAGCCTTTCATGCTACATCCAAAGCCTCTTTAGAAGATCCATACAAAACATTAGGTGTTGATAAGTCAGCTTCTTCTTCCGAGATTAAGAAAGCTTATTACAAGTTGGCTAAGAAGTATCATCCAGATATCAATAAAGAAGCCGATTCCCAAAAGACCTTCCATAATATTCAAGAAGCTTATGAAATCCTTTCAGATACAGAAAAGAAGCAGCAATATGATCAATTTGGTTCAGCTGCTTTCGACGGTGGTGCTGGTGGTCCAGGTGCCGGTGGATTTGGTGGGTTTGGTGGTGGTAGTCCATTCGGTAATGCTCAAGGCTTTGGTGGGTTTGGTAATATCAATTTTGAAGATTTATTTGGTACAGCCTTTGGTGGTGCTGCCGGTGGAAGAGGAAGAGGTGGGAGAGGTCACCCTGGCTCAAGTTATGTTACTGAGTATAGAGGTGATGACATTGAAGTTAGTAAGATCTTAACCTTGAAGGAAGCTGTGTTTGGTGTTCATTCCACCAAGATCAATTACAATGTTTTAGATAGCTGTGGGACTTGTACTGGTTCCGGGTTGAAGGAAGGTAAGAAGAAGTCCACATGTGCTTCCTGTGGTGGTACTGGTCAAACTGTCCACTACATGCAAGGTGGTTACCAAATGGCTTCTACTTGTATGCCATGTGAGGGTTCTGGTGTCACCATCAACAGAGATGATGCCTGTGGTTCCTGTCATGGCCAAGGTGTTGTTGAGAACCAAAAGGATACTGATGTTGATTTACAGCCTGGTTTATTCGACGGTGCTAGATGTAGAATCACGGGTGGTGGTGATTCTCCAAAGGTCACTACTGGCCCAGGAATCAAGACTGTTAAGGGTGATTTATACATCCGTATCAGAGTTAAGAAAGATCCAAGATTCTCCGTTAGCAAGAACGATATTATTCACAAGCTCAACATTCCTTTCACAACAGCCTCTTTAGGTGGTCAGATAGAAGTTCCGACTGTTGATGGTCCAAACGTCAGATTGAGAATCCCAGCTGGTACCCAACATGGAAAGATTCTAAGTGTATCAGGGATGGGGGTTCCAATCCGTGGTGATGTTAACAATCGTGGTGCTTTACAGGTTATTCTCAACATTGAAATTCCAAACCCTACCACCCCGCTCCAGACTGCCTTGTTGGAAGCCTTAGCAGAACAGATCGGTGACAAGACAGCTAAAAGAACTGAGAATTGGGATGAGTTTCAGAAGCCATTAGCAGATGAATCTGAAAGTACCTCTAAATTGAAGAAGTTGGAAAACTTTCTTGGAGGAGCCATGAAGCATTTCTTCAAGGGCGATGACAAGAAGTAAAACGAGAGCTTGAATTATTGCATCCACAGTACATACACATTATATAGAATTGTGGTTGCATACTTTTGCTGTACATATACCAAGAGCTCTATCTAGTTTAAATTTATACCTTAGTATTTCGCTTACAAGAATATCGTAGAAGTAATTTAACTGGTTTATACAACTTGACATGTTGGTGTTTGGATGTTTGTTTATTTTTGTCTAAGGCTATAAATAAAATTGGAATAAATTAGTTTCTGGAACGACGCGTTTGGCCGGTTTTTGGCACAATTATTTTGCACTTGCAGTTGCGGGACGCAATTTTCTGACTATTTCAGAAATTATTGACACCAAAAACTCTCCCAATTAGGTAAATTCAAAATATAAGAAAGCCCCCAAACTGGTTATATACGACAAGATCTGCGCAAATTTCCAAGACGCCAAAAATAACAATATGGTTTCTGAAACAAATTGTATGCGCAAAGTTGGAATTAATTAACCAGCACAAAGTTGAAAACTCCAAGAGTATGGGTTAAACCATCATTTGTATAGCTGACAGGTCGCTTTAAAAGTCTATCTAGGAAATCGTCCGGTTCTGATCCTACAACAATAATACTATTGGGATCATACCTTACGCAAGAGGTCCACTAAACAGAAAGACACTACTGGACAACCACTCAGTCTCGACCCAGATAGGAATCTATTTATACCATTCATTACACCTCTCTATTTTCAGCTAGAGCTCAAAAAATCTCTTGGAATAATCACTGAACACTAAAATATCAATCCCACACATTTTCAGTCTTTCAATATCATTATAAGATGTCAATGTTTTACTCATCTCGTGAGTTGAATCAGGAATTCGATGATGTCGATTTGAACGGTTCAGACGCAAAGATATCAGTACAAAATCCAAATCAAACATCCATGGAATACCTCAAGAACATAAATGGTATTGTCCATTACGTGGACTCTGCTGATTCCCTACCTACTTTTTCCAATGATAGTATCCAAAGCACTGCTGGCAGTGCTAGTTCGGGCACCACCAGAACTGTAACATCACCTTCCAAAGCAAGCTCGAGGACAACTTTAACTTCATACTCACCTTCTAAGAAACTCAAGAAGATCAGAGAATTGCATAAGGAAGATTTCGACATCTCCAACAATATCGATCATTCCGACGATGAATTAGAAGATACAACCATAATGTTTGATGTGCCAATGTCTCAATCGCTCAAGCAGTTGGTTTCATCTGAGAAAGTTGTCCATTTGAACTCTCTGAACTCACTATCAACCGCCCAGTCCTCTTTAATGTCCGTCGATTATAGTGATATTGACCCGGAATCTGATGTTGAGGACTCAGATATGATGACCACCAACGGCAAGATCCTAAAACATCAATTTTATCGTACCAAATCTGTCCAAACTATCCAGGAATCACAGCTAAGGAAACACTATATTAATTCATGGGTTCAGAAACCTAAGTCTTGTAAGGGTGAGCAGTCTTTCAGCAAGATGAAGACACAGCTTGTGACCAACACTAGACCATCTTATTTACCACCAAAGTCAAGCATAGAGTCTTTGAGACACGAAAAAGAAGTGGAAAGGATGAGATTCTCTGCCATGAAGAGCTTGGATGAATTAGAAAAGAAAAAATTAGCACAATTTAAAGAACACGCCATTACTAAAGCAAGTGATCTTCAAACTTGGAGAAATGTCATATTACCTGATTTCAAGAATAAGATCCAACTTTCATCAACTAGAGAACTTTGGTGGAGAGGTATCCCATCTCAAATAAGACCAACCTTATGGATCATGCTTCTTAACAACAAGACTTTCACACAGCAACAATACAACGAACTGAAACAGAAGTCTGAAACTATGATTGGATCCGAAAGTCAACCTGATCTACTGAACTTAATCAAGTCGGAAATTAACAACGTGTTTCCTGATATCTGTCAGTTCCAACCAGGACAGCAATTTCACACTGACCTTATCCTGCTAATGGTAATGTACCATAACCATAGCAAGTACGAAGAAGGACTGATTTCACTTGCAGCTGTGCTTCTTAACACCTTACAAGAACTGGATTCCACGTTTGTTTGTCTTGTCGGTCTATTGGGGCGTCCTTTATTGAAATCGTTATACTCCAATAACGAAGATCTAACACAATTCTCTAAGGAATCGGAATCTTTTCTTCGTATGTTTGAAAAGTTGCACCCTGGATTGTATGATCATTTCCATTGCCACTTGCAAATGAAGCCTGATAATTACCTTATCCCATTAATCAAGCCTTTATTCTCCAAAGTTCTACCTATCGACGTCTGTTCAGCAATTATTGACCTGTATATATTCGAAGGAGACTCGGTAATCTGGAGAACCGTGCTGGCGTTATTTTCAAAGATCTCATATAAATTATACGGTACTGAGCAGGAAATTTTGGATATTATTGGTTGGAAAGCTTGGGGCAAACTTAATAAGCATAGAAGAATGGACCCGGAGACAGCGTTGGAAGTTAAGTATTTGGACGTTGGTGAAGATTATGAGTTTTTGAATACGGTTAGAATGGTTTTACACAACCAAAAGAAGAAATAACTACGGTATTGAGGAGCTCATGTATGAATTATAATATACATAATATTCATGAAAGTTTTGGCCTGAATGAATTATTTAGTAAGTTTTATGTTTAGCCTATGATCTGGCTTGTAGGTCAACTCTAATTTAACATGTACTTTATTTTTTTAAATATAAATTTATTTAGTCTTCCTTTGCCTTATTCAAAGCATCAAGCAAGTTTTGACCATCATCGGCTGTCTTAACTCTAGCTATGTAGGTCTCAATCTTACCCTCTGCAGATATGCTTGGGATCTTGACCATATTCTTCTTTCCAGCAGCGAGGAAATCATATTTGAACTCCTTGTTAATAGAAGCGTTCAACACGACTCTATTCGAACCATCAGCTCTAACTAATACTCTGGACTTCCCAGTTGAGCTATTCTTAAGGACCTTCAACTCTCCAAGACCTTTAGAATCATATGGGTTTTCCTTGTTTGATGGTTGGAATAACATAAGCTTGGATTTCTTGGTGTACAAAGCAACTTCATCTTCTTCGCCGGTCTTTTCTTCAACCTTTTCCTTCAATTCAACAACTGGTTTGAAATTGACGTCTGCCTCTTTCTCCAATTCTGACGATTCGGAATCCCCAGTAGTGGTGGAAGGAGCTGCAGTTGTTGTAGTTTCAGCTGGTTTAGTAGCACCTAAAGAGAAATTGAAAGTGGATGTTGGTGTAGAAGCAGCACCGAAAGCGAGCGATGGAGCAACGTTTGACGAAGAGCCAAAACTGAAAGCTGGTTTGGCTGTTTCAGTAGTTGTATTAGAAGCAGCAGTTTTAGATCCAAACCTTCCAAACCCGGTTGAGGCAGTGGATGTTGTAGTGCTACCAAAGTTGAAGGCAGTGGTTGGCTTTTCAGAGGAGGTAGAAGCAGCTGGTGTCACACCGAAGGAGAAAGCTGGCTTTTCAGTGGAAGAAGAAGAAGATGGCAGAGTAGTGTTACCAAAGTTGAAAGCAGTAGTAGGTTTATCACTTGCTGGAATAGAAGTAGTAGTGGAAGTAGTAGTACCAAAATTAAAGGATGGTTTTTCTGATGAGCTGGAAGCACCGAATGAGAAAGCTGGCTTGTTAGATTCTGGTTTATCTTCAGATGATTTGGCCCCAAATGAGAATGCTGGTTTTGGTTCTTCCTTTTTATCCTCAGCGGTCTTAGAGTTGAGACTGAAGGTTGGGGTAGATGTGCTGGTTGATGCTGCATTGAATGTGAAGGCCGTTTTTACTGGAGCTGGGACTTCTTCAATGTCTTGCTTATCATCTTTCTGATTGGATTCCTCTGGAGTTGGCTTTGGAGTGGCCTTTAATTTAAACACACTATCAGACTTCTTGCCAGTGGAGGTGAAAGTGAAGGAAGGACCAGAGCCAAACGAGTTGGTGGCTTTGGTGTCCTTTGAAAGTGTAAAGACGGAATCTGTCGTGGTTGGTGGCTTGTCAAGGGAAAAAGTTGGTCCTTGAACCTTTATGCTATCATCAGAATCATCGGAATCAATATCGATAACTTCTGGGGCAACAACTGGAGCTGGAACAGGAACAGGAACTGGAACTGGTTTGGAACTCCCCTCAACTGGCTTTGGGGCGTTGGTCGAAAAAGTTGGTTGTGATGTTTGACCAAAATTGAAGGATTGCTTGACTGGCTCAGTGGTTGAAGTTGGTTGTGAGATTGGCTTGGAGATCATAGTAGGTTGTTGTTCAACTTCATTCTCAATTTGTTGGAAGTATTCGATGTACTTCTTCAATATTGGAGAGAGATCAGCAATTGGGTTCTTGGATCTTTGGTCTGTGATTTTAGCAAAGAAGGAATCATTCAAAGCTTGGATCTTTGTTGGCTTGAAGGACTTAGGTTGAGTTGGTTCGATCTTCTTAGACCCCAAAGTCTCTTCCTTAGAAGAGGAGAACAAGGAAGTAGGGCCTGGTTGGGTGGTATTGGCAACAGGAAGAGAAGGCTTCAAGAAACCAAATGGGTTGGCCTTTGGTTTGTCTTCATCAATAGTAGGGGCAGATGTGATCTTAGGAGCCGTAAAGTTAAAAGATGGGGTAGATGTCTGGGTCTGAGAAGAAGTAGAAGACAATTGACCGAAAGGATTGTGAGGTTTTGGAGCTGGAGTGGAGGCACCAAACCCTGCAAATGGGCTACTTGGTTTGTCCCCATCGGTCTGTGAGGCAGCACCAAATGGAACCTCAGGAATTGATCCAGTTTTAGGTGGGTTAACACCAGCTCTATTCAATCTAGATCTTGGCTTCTTGATCTTTCTTGTAGCTAGCACTTCAGCAGATGCCTTAGCTGGTCCGTGTGGAGCATCATCGTCACTATTGTGGTCACGATCAACCTCAGCTAAGTTTTCTCTGGTTATTTGTTCACCGGCTCTACGTTTACTGGACATTAATGAAACTGAAATATATTGAACTTGAAAGAATGAACAGTTAAAAGAACAGCTTTGTGTAATCAGTTGATCAATAGAACAAAATTTCAACTTGGAGGAAATGAAGAAATCTATGAGGAAATTTGATGATCGGATGGCCAATATTGATGGGAACCAGATATTCCTTTGGGGGTTTCTATTTAAACTCAAAGATATCAATATATAACTATTTTTGTTATTATGATTTCAATCTTTGCCAAAAAATTCTAACTTCAGATTATGTAAGACATTTCAACATTGGTGCTTCAACATAGGTGGAGGCGTGCTTCTAGTGAAGGAATGAAATGAAATTAATGAACTCTGTTCTTAAAATAAAAAAAAACATTAAATTACCAGTACCTTCGAAAAGAATACCATCGTCTAAAGATTTAGAAGAAAACCACCAATTAGTGGTTAATGGTAGATTAGTATCACATAGACTCTATTTCAAACGTCTAGGTCATGTGACTATATGCCTTTGAAATTAATTTATATTTGCACCGCAGGCAAAAGAAAAATAAATATCACGTGAGCTATTTCTAAAAGTCAATTATAGGGTTCATGTTTCGCACGTGTGTATCCAGGGCAACGCTTAGGAACATGATGTCCGGATGGAAAATGCTAGAAAAACGTACGCAAATCATTTCCTGGTGTGTGGTTCGCGGGACGCTCTAATTCATGGCGATGGATTGTCGGCCAACCCAGTCTTTGCACCAACTGCAGGATCCAGTGTTCGCGCTCTCAGAGAAGGAAAACAATTTTATTGAAAATAATTGAAAACCGTAGTAACATCCAGCCAACAGTACTGTAAGCATTAATATATAGTATCGAATTTTGTTCCATCAACACATACAGTATGTTCAAGTACTAATAGAATTTGCATTATTCAAAGGGTTATCATTCCCAACAGCAGTGGTTATTATTCAAGAAGCTACAAAATGGGACTAATCACATCATCAAAGATAGCCAAGATAATAAATAACTCATTGAAGACAACAATCAAATTGACATCGCAAGGATTATCATACTGATCAATAGCAGTACTAATGAACACTTGTAGTAGCACAACCAGAACACAAGCACACTTCAAGGTTTTAAAGATTTCATATGCATAATATTTCATCCTGAAGACTCTTTTATTACAAGCATGCTAAACTTCTGATATCTCCTTTCAATAATGTAATTCTACAGAATCTAGTACCATGGAACTTGTTATACTAACATTTTTACTACTAATAGATGGCTCCAAAAGTTCAACAAACCAAGGCCGCCAAGGCCGCTGCCGCTATGGCCGGTGGTAAGAAGTCTAAGAAGAAGTGGTCCAAGGGTAGAGTTAAAGACAAAGCCCAACACGCCATCATGTTAGACCAAGACAAGTTCGACAGAATCATCAAGGAAGCTCCAACCTCCAGATACATTTCTATCTCTGTTTTAGTTGACCGTTTCAAATTAGGTGGTTCTTTGGCTAGAGTTGCTTTAAGACACTTAGAAGCTGAAGGTTTAATCAAGCCAGTCTCTAAGCACTCCACCCAATACATCTACACCCGTGCTACTGCTGCCGAATAAATTATTTAATTAATTTTATTTCCATTTAAATGTACACTGATTAACGATATTAGTTTGTATTTTGTAATTTTATTCACACTTCCACAATGATAGTCAGAACTAAATGGTGTTTTATATATGGTATTTATTTAATGGTGGACTGTGCAGGCCTATAAAGTATATGGTTGTAGAAATTGATGATAAATGTCAGAAAAGAAACGTAAAAAGACTCTGTCATCCAATATTATACACAATATATCATGTGTGATCAAAATAACTACATATTTGAGATTTGATATATAACATACATCATGGGTTAAAAAATAAATATAAATAAATAAATAAATAAATAAATAAATTTAACTCCCATCCAGTATTGAAAACCCTGATATGATCTATACATAGGGATAATAGTAATTGAACAAAGAATACTAAGGTACGTTAGAATTAATAGTTTGTGATTTAATATAATTAGGAGATCAATTGACTTATTTCTTGTTGGACTTCTTAATACCACCACCTAATAATGGCTTACCACCCTTGATACCGGCAGCAGCAGCCTTTCTGGCGGCTTCGTCGGCCTTTTGCTTGGCCTTGAAGGCTAAGTCTTCATCATCGTAGTCTTCGTTTTGCTTCTTCTTTTGCTTGAGAGCTAGTGTTCATAATATTTGTTAGTAAATGTTCTAGAGTTATGGAACATTTCAATTTGCCACTATGAGGATGAGTAACTTACGCTTTAATTTACCACCTTGACGACCGGACATTTTATTAAATTGTTAATATATATCCAAACTAACTTTCATCCTATCGTATCTCATTAGATTGGAACTTTGGTTATTTGCCTAACAAATTTTCTGTAGGGGAAGGGGGGAAGGCTTCCAAAGATTTGGTGAGATCGCGAATGCCCGGTGATCTTTGACAGATTTAAAATTTTAATTTATCTATCTACACCATTTCTAGCAAAAGATCTTTATTCTCCTCTCCACTCAACTTTTTGCATATTACATAGAAACACAATGGCTAAGAAAGGTAAGAAGTCCAAGAACTCCAAGGCTATCGAAATCCTCGAATCGGAAGTCAAACCCTTACTTGAGTTGAAGTATGGAGCTCCATTATTCTCTATGGCTGCCCATCCAACCAAGCCAATCATTGTTTCTGGTTTGGCTAATGGTTATGTCTTTATGACTGAATACGATCCAATCTTACTATCAGAGTACGCTGAAGAACAGAAGCAAATAATTGATGAGAAATTCAAGAAGTTGAAGGAATCAGAACAGGAAAAGAAGAAGAAGGCCAAGTTTTGGAAAGTAGAAGAAATCTCCAAAGATCAAGAATTAAGCAACGTTTCCGTGAAGAACATTTGGAAAACTAAGAGACACAAAGGGTCTGTGCGTTCTATCTGTTTCAACGCTGAAGGTGACGAAGTTTACACTGTCGGCTCTGATAATGTAATTAAGAAGGCCGATACTTTATCTGGTAAGGTGTTAAAGAAGGCTGAAATCAAAGATAACAAATCATCAATCACCAAGATCCTTAAATCTCAAACACATCCAATTTTAGTACTTGGTGATGAAGCTGGTAATGTCAGAGTGTTTGATTCCAACACTTTAGAACAGAAGAACTTTATTCCAGGTGTTCATGAAGACGCCATCAATTCCATCATTCAATTGACGTACAAATCAGCCTACCAATTCATGTCTGTTGGCTCCACAACTTTATCTGTCTGGGATGTGCGTAAGGAAAAGGTTACCTCGACCTCTGAGAACCAGGAAGATGAAATGCTTTCTGTCACATTTGTGGATCCTACAAAGGGTGATATGGTGTTGTGTGGTATGGGTGAAGGTATTGCGACGGTGTGGAAGAAGTCCAAGAACGAATGGTCTGATCAATTGTCCAGAGTGAAGATTGCCAAGGATGAGAGTATTGATACCATTATCTCCACTTTGAATAATGATGATTGTGTCTGGGCTGGTGCATCCAATGGTACTATGTACAAGATCAATGCTAAGAGAGGTCAGATTGTGGAGACCAGGGTGCACAGTTTGGCCGATGATGTTTCTTTCCTTGATTTGGACTGTGAGTATAGACTCATAAGTGCCGGTATGGACAAGTTGAAGATCTGGAATTCTGACAGAGATGACGATGACAGTGATAATGAAGACCAAGAAGAAAGCCTGGATTCAAGTGATAATAGCGAAGACGATAGTGATAGTGGGTCCGATGACGACGATGAAAGTGATCAAAGTGGTTCCGATAACGAAGAAGAAGACCAATGGGAAGATGAAGGCTCTGTCCATGAAGGTGAAAGTTCAGATAATGAGGAAGAACAAGAAGAACAGGTAAAGGAATCTGATAGGGCAGAAGAAGACAACAGCTCTGATGGTGAATACAAATCTGATGAAGAATCCGAGCCTGAAGAAGTCGCCCAACCAAAGAAAAAGAAGCAACAAAAACTATCCGTTAAACAGATGAACAATATGCAAAGTCATGAGCATGGTATTCATAGATTCGATGACTTGGATTGAATCCGGTATTATTGACCTTGTTGTATAGGGCCCAAGCTTAGAGAACTAAAATTGAATGTTATCTTCTTGTAAGTTAAATTGTATGTATAAAAGCACCGCGTTGGACCATCCATAAACATAACATGCAATATACTTTACCTAAAGCTGATCAAGTACACACATGTTTATTGTATCTAATAGAAAAAGGACAAATTATCTATTAAAACGAGGAAAGCTTATTTATAAAGAGTAACTATAATGTACAGAAAAAAGACAAATGTTAATACCATATATATATATATATATATATATATATGTAAAACAAAACACAAAAGAAAATAGAAAGAACAAGATATCATAACGCCGTAAAAAAGACTCGCCACACCAAGGTGAAATAAAAAAATACCTAGCAATATTGTGAGTCGAAATTGAATTGAATTCGCAAATTCAATCCCAAATTGAACAAAACCAATCAGTTCAAAGAAACAGTTTGATAAACAATTCTAGTGATGGTGGTGGTTGTTTCCGCACTGAGGGCATCAGTACCACTGACGTAATAATCTTCATTTAAACCATCAGAAATGTAAATGTTACAGACACCGTTTTCGGCAATAGTGGAGTAGGCAGCATCACTGGAGACAGGAGAGGAGCTGGTCGTGGTTGTGTCTGGAGCAGCAGTGATCATTGAAGAAGCTGATGTGGAAGAGGTGGAAGAAGTAGAAGAAGTAGAAGAAGTCGAGGTAGTTGTGTCTGTGGAAGTGGTGGGACTCTCAGATGTGGATGTGGATGGATCTACAGTCTGAGAAGGAATTGAGGAAGTGGCGTTGAAAGAGGAAGAGATTGTGGATGTAGTTGTGTTAGCATCGGAAGATGTGGATGTGGTAGAAGATGTGGAAGATGTGGAAGTAGATGTAGAAGATGTGGAAGATGTGGATGTGGAAGTAGAAGATATGGAAGAGGTAGATGTGGATGTGGATGTAGAAGATGTGGATGTGGAAGATGTGGATGTGGATGTAGAAGATGTGGATGTGGAAGATGTTGTGGTTGGAACAATAGTAGTAGCAGAGGAAGTGATGGCAGTGGTTTCAGCAATAGTACTAATATCACCGTTGTCAAACGTAGTGGTGTAGGTGGTCAAGAACACAATGGTGGTAGCTGGTCTAATAGTACTCACAATTTCTTGCACCATGTAAGTCTCACCATTGATGATAGTGTAAGTGGCTGATTGAGCTGTAGTGGATGTGGTGGAGGTAGCAGTGGTAGAAGCACAAGAAGTAGTAGTTGTTGTTGTTGTTGTTGTAGATTCTGGCATATCTGTTACAATCGGAACAGCATGAGCTGTGTCTGTGCCTACTGTTTCAGTGACCCATGTGGTTTTCTTACCTCTCTTGAGTAAGTTTGGAGTATTTGGAGCATTGGTGGCTTGGGCAGCAACAGCAACTGTCTGAAGAAGATCTTGGTCTAAGATTAAACTGGAAGTAGCTTGTAAGTTGGAACCATCGACATTGACGACATCGTAGGTGAAAGAATCATCAGAGTCTATTTCTTGTGACGTTGGTACTGGGGCAGCAGAGACTAAGTGGAGAGAGGCTAATAAAGCTAACGATTTGAAGAGTAACATTGGGTAAGATATAAATATGTGTTGTTGTAGTTGTTGTTGTTGTTGTTTAGATTTGTTTTCGTTTTTGCAGTAAAGCGGACTGGTTGGAATCTCTGGGAGTATAGACAATTGGTTAAAGGAGTGACTGAGTCTAATGGAAATGAATGAATGAACGTCCTAGAGTAAACAGCTGTGTGTTGGGGTGCTTATACGGTACAAATGCAAAAGTGAAGAGCTGCTTGGAAACTGGGTTATATCCATGAGCAAAACCAGGGTGGGATGGGTTCCTCTTTTTATATTAAACTTAATGTTCAACCACCTTCAATACTCATTGCGATCCATGAGCCCCATCAGGCATATTGCTTGAACCATGGTGAAATACATGGATCTTGCTTATCTGTGGTTTGAAATCAAAACAAACCATCCCTGACGAAAAATAAACAAATAAACAAACATTGGACTTTCTGCCCCTGTACACCACCAAAAAAAAAAATATGGCTGGGCTGGCTGGCCCTAGCCTCTAGGTCTTTTTTGGAGGGGGGTTGGGGTTTGGGGTTTTGAGTTGATGTATCCCAGAGTCCAGACAAAACTGGCACGACGCGCCTGCTGGCTCAGAAATTCTTGATGTACAATTAGACACATTGTTCGGTCTTCGCCTGATGCCCATTGCCCATTGCACAATGCATATGGCAACGGACAACAACCATGCTATATCATCGACTGGCCTAACAATATTTTTTTCTAAATTGGCTTTGAACATCGATGTTGAACTTTTCAAAGAAGGATGTTTGGAATATCCAAAGTTTAGGACACATCAATACTAGAGGAGGGATTCAATAGATTGATCAGTTCTACATCAATCAGATAAATTATCTTTGATCATGCAGGCCGTCGCAGGTGGCTGGTCGTTAGAGCTGACCGTGAGTATATGGCAGAATTGTCTATATTCGGACAATTGTAAACAATTGAACAGGCACAGGCCACAGGCACAGATACAGATACACGATGTTTTTTTGTTTTTTTTTGTTGGTTAAAGCATTAAGTTCAGTATACTGTGATTTACCAGGTACCCTGGGGCATGTGGGGTCATAATATGTGCTTTGTGATGATGATGGATGAAATTGCTGGCTTTATAAGGTTTCAGATGGATATGTAGTTTTAAGCTATCATCAACCAGCAATTAATTATAGGCCTGTTTCAATGATATTATCGTTTGGAATTAGTTTTAAACCTATGAAGTATACGACACCAAAATCATAAACGTTTTCAGATCATAATTGCCTACGCCAATCTCCTTTCTTGACTGTTTACGTTTTTGTAGCCATGTGCAATTAAGTCACGAAATCATTACTTTGGGATGGGGACGTCCAACACAATCCAGTCAGTTATCCTAATCAATACACGGAACTTGGTTATATCAACAATGACAACATACTAACTAGTAATGATGACGTATGTAATGAATATGTCACAGTTAAGTCTTCTCACTAATTGATAAACCAGTATCTGTTTTAAAATAGGAGTTTAGTATTATAATAATTATATGGAATTCTAATTACGTTTCAAAGTTCTTTGCTTCTCCGCATTCTCAACCACCTTTTCTTCAACAAACAACCCCTTTCTCTTTCTAATACTGTTCATATACTTTCTAGCAATATTCTCTCTTTCAGCAAACTCACCCAACTTCTCCAACTCCTCTTCAGTGGTAGGGACCCAGAAAGGATCTTCATCGATGGCTTCAAACCCAGAGAAGACCAACTGTGGTTGAGCAGCACCTGAAGTCTTCTTTCTAATATCTTCAGAGAACCCAAACGCTTCAACAACAGGTAATTTAGCAACAATTTGAAAAAATGGTGTACCTTCCTTCATCTCTTCACTAACAATACGACCCCTTCTTCTTTGAACAACCGAGTAAACCTTACCCAAGACTTCAGCAGATGCTTGGATATCACAAGTATAGGTGGCTAACATAATACGTGGAGACCAATCTAATAAGGCGGCATGAATTGTGTTCTTAGTACTTGAGATAACACGACCAATCAGATTGGCAGCACCAGTATTGGATTCTTCTTCTTCAGATTCTGTAATGGATTCAATAATGATAGACATACCTTGGACTTGTTCGTTGGCCAATGGTCCCTCTGAGATGGCTAATTGGAAACCATTGATTAAACTGTTTTCAAATCTGAATCTGTCGGTGGTGTTTGCATCTTGAGACATTAGCTTTCTTAATTGATTGTTTTCAGTAGTGTCGAATAAAACATTTGGTCCAATACGTTTAGGACCAAATGTAACAACCTTTTCGACGATTCCTTCCCAGATCTCTGCATTTTTCGAGTCTTGGGATAAGACTTTTTGAAGTTTTTCTTTGAATGATTCAGCTGTTAATAAAGAGTTGATGGCAACATTGTCAATATCGTCCTCTTCTTCCTCGTCGTCGTCGACATCTTCACCATTCTTAGTCTTGACCTGGTTTACAAATTCATGGATAGAAGCTTGGTTATCAATGATGAATTGTGTGGCTGCTTCAGGCAATGGAACAGCTCTTAATCTGACAGTGATATTACCCAATTCGAAAACAGCAGCACCTCTTCCTAATTCTTCATTCTTAGGAGCTTTCAAATCGGAGGTATGCAAGAATGTTTCTCTGAAAGGAATAACTGGTTCTGAAGCCTGAATCTCAATACCAGCAAATCTTTCCTTCAAATCCTTCAAACAACGCTCAAGATGCAATTCACCAGCCGTAGCAAGAATTAATTCACCATTATCTTCCACAAAGGTCTGAACACATGGATCAGCTTGGTTCAATAACTGTAAACCTCTCTCTAATTGGTCCATTTGTGTAGGGTTCACAGGCTCTAAGGAGACTCTCACGATAGGATGAGAGGCTAAGTTCACACCGGCCAAATTCACACCAGTGACACCAGGTTGGATCAAAGTACCATTCTTAAGAATCTTACCAGCTAGCCCACCAATACCAGCAATATTACCAGATGGAACTTCATCCAATGGGACCAACTCTTTACCCATGATCAAATACAATTCTGTGATTGTGGCGCTTTGGATATGTTCAGTTGGGTTCTTTGGATCGTATTTTGGCTCAAGGACAGTTAGTTCTTGGCCAACCTTCAAGGTACCACTGTATACTCTGGCGAAACCGATCAATTCTTCCTTTTTCAACTCAATTTCCTCTTCTTCTTCCGATTCGTCTTCGTACTCAAACATATCGAAAGGATCCTTGGAGATCTGGACAGTGGAGATATCGTTGGCTAAAGAATCTTCTTCGGCATCAGTGGCACCTCTATCAGCTTCCAGGATTTTGGCTTGTTCGGCAGCCTTGGCGGCTTGCTCTCTTGCAATTCTACCTCTTTCCATGATTTCATCTTGAGTCATTGCGGATCTGGTGTTTCTTGGTAATTCGTCTTCAGGAACAGAGATTATTTTGGATACATATGCACTGACTGGTCCATTGTTGTTACATTCTAACATGGCTTCCTTCAAAGTAGAGTCAATCAATTCGTGGTTTGGTGCTGATTCCAAAATGGTTGGAATTCTTTCCTTTTGAGATTCTAAGGGAGATGGTAGAGATTCAGTGACGGTTAACAACACGGCAGAAGAGACAGGCAACCATTGACCCATGACTAAGTTCAACAAGTTCTTGTTGTCCTTTGATCTTAAATCTCTAGGAAGAACCTTTATGTTCAAAGCCTTTACGATCTTTTCTAAGACTTCAGGGTTCTTTTCAATGACGATATTCTCATAGATCTTCCACACGTTTTCTAGAACCAGGGACACGAACAATGGCTTCAGAGTTCTGCCCTTCAACCCTTTACTGTTGATGACCTTCTTTGTCTTTGGATCGAGATAGAAATCACCCCATAAAACCTTCTGTAAGTTTTCTCTCTTGATACCAAGCTTTGTCTCGTAGAATCTAGCGAATTGAGAGACATTGAATCCCCAACCATCCACGGCACTTGCAAAGATAACATTGTTCTTAGCTGGGTCAAAGTAAATACTGGCATCATCTCTTTCAACATACTCGGCTTGAGCATTGGCTTCTAATCTTTCTCTGTAGTTGTAGTCGTCCACCATTCTCTCACCAGAGAAGAAGGATCCCAAAACAGAGTTCACCTGTTCAATGGTCTTGGATAGATGCAGATAAGCCTCAGCAGGTGTCAATCTCAATTCTGTAACCAATCTATCGATCTTGTTTAAGACCAAAACCGGCTTAAGCTTGTCCAACCAGCATTGTCTTAAAACGGTGACTGTCTGAGAACAGACACCTTCAACGACATCAACAAGGACAACAGCCCCATCACATAATCTGGAAGCAGTGGACACTTCAGATGAGAAATCGATATGACCAGGCGAATCGATCAAGTTGATTAAATGTTCCTTAGCCAAAACTTCTCCATCTGGTTGTTTATGAAGGACTCTGAAATACAATGAAATGGCGGATGACTCCATGGTGATCCCTCTGAGCTGTTCATCTGGACGAGAGTCCAAGTATCGCACCTTCCCGGCCAATCTTTGCGAAATAATACCATTGCTGGCTAATAAGGAGTCACTTAAAGAAGTCTTCCCGTGATCAACATGGGCTAAGATACAGATGTTTCTGATGGTCTCAGGTTCTTTTTGCAACCTTAGAAGAATATCTGGGGCAACTTTCATTGTTCGAACTATGGGAATTATTTATATTTGCTGTATTAACGGACCAATTCAGTTTGGAAATGTTCCTGGATTTGATATTTGATATCAATTGTGACTGGATCAGATCTAGGGTATTTTAATTAAAGAAAATATCGTACGCCAATCTTAAGATACCACCTAATTTCATATATGTCAAATATTTTATTATATTTAAAATTTTGGATGTCAATTGAGAACGCCCCTGGTACGCGCACACACTTCTTGCCTTTGCTGACGTAATTTTTATATTTTGTATATATGATAATTATAGTACGCCCCAGCGCCCACCACATCAGGAACAATATCTCAATAATTAATATATTTCAATATTCATATATAGTAATAGTACAAATTTATCATAAAAACCTTGAGTCTCTAAAGAATACATGCACATCTAATATATCTCCCTGGCACCAGGTAATTCTAAAAATTTAATTACTACTGGCCCAGAACTCAGCAAGCTCCCCACTTACAACACGTCTCCTTAAAGCTCTAGTTAAATTCATCCCAACCTCATACTTCTCCTTATTCTTAACATCCAGGTAATCTTGTAATCTCTGAATAGCATACTTCAATTTCCTTAACTCTTCCATATCAGAAGTGATACTTGCGGAATCGATAAGATCGTTAAGGTATGCGATTTCCCTTTGGACTTTCTTGATCTTGGATGTTAATTCGTAGTCTTTCTGCTGAAGCGATTCGATTTTGGCTGTTTGTTCCGGGTTAGATGGTACTTTCATCCCAACGAATTTAAGTGCCGGCGATTTATCGTGGACCTTTGTCACTTTTAATGTCTTGGAGAACAAGGCTTGGGACACAGAGGTTGGCAGTGTTGTGGTGTTACGCGATGTTGATTTGTTAATGCGAAGTTTGGATAGGTCCTCAGTTGGAGTGTTAGAGCGAGTTGGGATTGGGGAAAGTGTTACTGGAGTTGACTGTTTCACTGGCGATTGTTTCATTGGTGATGGTGTTCTTGGTGAGTCTGTTGTTTCTTGCTTCTTCTTGGATGGTGTACTTTGGACAGCAGTTGGTGTTTGTTTAATAGGACTGGTCTTCTTGATTTCGGAAACTTCTTTCAAAAGATCGTCGATTTGCTCATCGCTGAACTCAGAAGCAGATGGTGAAGGGATATCAACGTTTGGAAGACCATCAATATATGAGAATGGTTTATTTTGAAAGGATAAAGGTTCGGTTTGTGTAGATTCATCAACAGTCGTACTAACAGCAATTGATTGTTCTTCTGCTTCTACCTCTTCTACCTCTTCTACCTCTTCTACCTCTTCTACCTCTTCTACCTCTTCTACCTCTTCTTTTCCTATCTCTTGATCATCTCCATTGGATGATTTGGTGACAGTTTTATCCTTGGAAGAGACCGTGATAGTTTCCAATTGTTCAATGATATCCTCAGTGGATGCAACTTCTGGACTTGAAGTATCCGTGACACTGGATAAACTCTTACTCGAGTTGATTCTCAAAGGCTTAATCTCCTCAGAATCTAAATCATGGATAGACGATTCTGACATGTTCGTAATATTTCTTTGTTGGGGTCGGGTCTTGAATTTCGATTGTTGATAGATTTAAATTAGCTACAAGATCTTCATTGATACATGGAAACTTAATTCTGATGTGTAAACAAACATCAATTGTACAGACATAAAATATTCTATGCAACAGTACAGGCGAAGTCTATGCTGAGTGTTATGTAAGCAAAACTGGACATTGGACATTCGAGCTGAATTTTAAGTTGAGGTTAAAAAATCCGGAACCCCTTTTTTTGGAGACATAAATCACTTAAACCAATGATGCATGACAGCGCTTGTATATGCGAGATCTATTTCCTAATTTTGTCTTTTTAAGGTGTACATCTGGATGGTAAAAACAAATTGAGAAAAAAACTTAGTAGTATGTCTCTGAGACACTTGATAGATATCTATAAGCGCTTAGCTTCATAGCATATTTCTGTCTGGAAGGTTATAAAATCTTCATCCAATAAATTGAAGGCTGAAATAAGATCCACTAGAAAAGTCCTCAATAAATCTAAGCGTGAAATGGAACGAATTTATGGATTCAAACCCGCACCTATTTTACCAAATTCTTCATTAGAAAATTGTTACTTTCGTTTATTAAGAAATGGAAGAACTTTTGAACAGGTCCTGTTTAAGCTTTCAAATTTTACAAATCATGAAGTTAGAAATCTTTTCGGGTTCTCAAAAACTCAGATCGAACAAATTGAAAAGGTGGTCTTTGGAACTAAGCATGAGCTGGACCAACCAGGTG
The DNA here is from genome assembly GCA_030566875.1 of Waltiozyma chaumierensis. NCBI lineage: Eukaryota > Fungi > Ascomycota > Saccharomycetes > Phaffomycetales > Wickerhamomycetaceae > Waltiozyma > Waltiozyma chaumierensis. The sequence goes on along the minus strand of JAKUBK010000192.1, from coordinate 12,227 downwards.
TTTCACTGAGCTGATCCACTGTTCTCAACAAGAAAGGCAGATAAATGGTTTCCAGACTGGAAGCTCTTTGTATGGTTCTAATGAGATTTTCCAGTAGAGCCTCGTGGGAACATAACAAAGTATACTTTCACCGAATTCCAAGTACTTTGTCTGAAATCTTCAATAATGTGATCAAACATAGTTACAATGTAAACCACAAGAAGATTCACCTGCTAAAAAACACCGCTCGGAAAACTATTACATTTCGTACAGAATTTCAGGGAGAGAGAGATTTACCGCCTGATTCTCAAACCAGATGTCTAGTCTAGTTTGAAAGTTATGTTCATTTGTTTACACAGAAAGTCATTTTATACATGGAAATTCTTCAATCCCGAGAAGCAGACCAGGATTGTTCCGGAAGTGGTCACGTGGTGAGTTGGGTTTAGTAGGGCAAACTTAACAAAAACCGCTGCACAATATCCTCTAATATAAGCAGGATTTTACCCCGAGTCCCAATAAGAAAAATCGGTCTTTGAGACCCATCTGACCACGTGATGGATCGATCTGGGAAATATACTGCATGTGTCCATGTGCAGGTCAATTTCCTTTTCTTTTTTCTGATGCCGAAAATGTACCCCTCTTCTGTCAAAATTTTTCGGATCTCCTATAAGTTTATATGTCCCCGCCTATGTAGATCAAAAAAATTTGTATTAATATTTCATAGATATTATCACTGCTAGCTGTGTTTCAAGAAATAATAATTAAGGATTGGAAGTTGAAACGGCACAGCCGAGTATAAAACTGGAGAACAAAGCTCAACATCTGATTTCATGAACAAAGTAATTAGCTTATATAGTTTCGTTTCAAGAAGTCTCAAAAGAACATCCTACAGCAACCTGCATGGGTTGAAATTTTCCAGGTCCAAAATCCGTCCGAAGTTTTACAGATAGTTACATATTATTAATGGTGGTGCGGCTGAGAGTTCAAACTTCAGGGTAGTCGCAAGGAAGTGGAGAAGGCTCGATCTGTCTTTATCTAGAGATCATGTTATGAAATTTTATTAAACTCTATTTGAGCTGGTACACAGAGTTTTCAGCAAGCAAAAAACACTAATATCATCGCTCAGAGTTCTCTAAGAATGAATAGGGGGGTTCAATATTAAAATCGGTGGGGTTCAGATCCTTTTCTAGAACGTCAATATCAAAGTATAAGCTGCTAAAATTACATTTGTGACTAGACTAGTCTAGACTTTTGAGACTGTTAAAGCCGAGTATAAATTAAGATAGTAATATTTAAGATGCAATATCTGGGAAAAAAAAAGATTTTATCATATGTGCGTAAGCTGTTCTTATCTCTGGGCAGTTCTATGAATCATTTTGTTGTTTTGTACAAAAGGCAAGCGATTCCCACACCCAAATTTCTACTTGTAAAGGAATTCTTTTTCAGAGTATTTCAGAACAAGTATCATCTACATTTACAATTTTAAAATGTATTTGATAAGAAGGGCACGTAACAGTCGCTTTCATAGAACATCTGATGATACCAACCAAGAACAATATGAACAGCAAATTGGTGCTAGTAATAGTACTGGTTTGATTGCAGCAACTCCAATTCAAAATCAAGGTCTTCCCCAGCCACGTCGAATCAACACATTACAAAGAACCCATGTTTTTCAAGCCAACAACGATAGTGGCGCAACTTTGCTCAACACCTTGTCAGAAATCCCTGGAAATGATGATTCACCATTGTATCTTCCTTCAATACGTCCTCATAGAAATCGCAGAAGTTCAGTACTATCAGCAACTGATACGTTGGTTCCAGATATGATTCTTGGTCATCCCTTATCAGAATTTAACAGTGTCAGATCTTTGCCTATTGCTTCTATCAGGTTCCAAAGAGGACTCTATGTCTTTGCATCGAATGAATCATTCGAAAAGTATAAGGAAGAATCTAAGGATACGGAAATCAAGAATCTCACAAAATGTCGTACTGTTTCTCCCCTTTTGCACTTAAGCTCGTCGTCCTATTTGACAATGTTTAAGAAGAACAGTCCATTTTTGATTATCTACAAGTTCAATCCTCCATCTTTATCAAACACTCCAGATACATCACGGCCACAGTCACCCACTAATGGGCATCTACAAGATATGAATATCGCACCAGACTCAGCCTTCATAACGACAAACCAACTAAACAGTAACAAACATCACCTCGATAACAAAACCGAATACTGTAAAGTGTATATCAAACTTCAACCACAAGATATACTGAGTTTCAAGTTGAAATTCCAACCAACTGGTGAGGCAATCCATCCTTCAAACTTCCAAATAATGATGTACTACCACCCAACAAAACCATTCATTGACACAGTCTACAAGAATACGAGACTACGTTGGATTGGGTTTTCCCCTCATACCCAACAGTACACAGATTCTTTCAAAGTCATAGTACTCAATGATGATTCTCCAAGTCTGATAGATGGTATCGTGGATCATTTCGATGCCGAAGATTGGGATAACGATGAGTCTCTCTATCCGATGCCAAACACTACAAACACACAAAGATCTCAGGAGGATTTGTTTGCTATGTTGTCTTCTATGCTTCCTGTTGCGAGATATGAGGCTACTTCTACTTATTTGTTACCGATGAAGAGTATCACTAAGAAAGGTGAGGTTAAGTCTATGGATTGCTCCGGTGGTTCCAACATCGGTGTAAATGAGGATATTAGATTTATTAAGGAACACACTTTGGTTCTCACTTGTATGATCTTGGTGTTGAGGGATCGTGAGATGAAGAAAGCTCAGACTGGATATGGTAGAGGCTCTTATAATGGCAACGGATTACAGTCCTCTCTATGATATTTTAAAAGTCCCTTTTGGAGTATGGATAAGGTTAAGGTTAGATAAAAAGATAGATACCACTAAAATAAATATTCGGATCATTTAATTTTCATGGATATTACTTTGTCTATGTCCTTATTATGTGCTGTGTGAATCCATATAGCGGTATAAATATAAATAATTCAAAACATTTCGGGCTATATATGTAATCTAAATCTTTTTTTTTCAATGTTTCATGTTGCCTTTCCCCTCTATTTGTCAAAGAAGACTTCACCCTTTCTGTTGATACTGATGCTGAACTCCAAGTCATCATCGGTGGTCATATCCCAGAACTTATACAGCATCATGATGGAGAACAAATTACACAAGCTCCCGAAGAATAATCCATCAAGATAATGCTTGACACCTTCACAAACTTTCGTTGATAATGCATAAATGAAGACCTGGCCAAGAATAAATGACAGAACACTTAAGGAAATGACACTTAAAACCCAGTAGTTCTTCAAGACAGCAAAAGCCAAAACGACTTGACAGATAAGGTATATAAGCAAGAAGACAGCGTTGATGACATAAATGATTGTAAAAAGAGCAACCGTGTTGTTCATGGTTTTCGTCTTGATCCAGTTATCAAAGGTGGCAATAGCAACAAGCATTGAAGCAACACCCCAGATCAAAGATAGCACTCTCAAGGTCCATAAAGACTTCTTCGAACCGTCTTCCCATAGTCTGAAACCTAGAAACCCACAGAACATTAAGCACATACACGAAGCACTACTGAACCCCAACTGCACGGCAACAAAGTATCTATAGGATTTGGAGCCTGGGGGTGTGACACCGCAATCAACAACGAGAGAAGAGATGATCAAACCGACCAAAATATGAAAATACGACAGCATTTCCAAACGACCAATGGCAGTGTATTTAGTTCTGACGTTGTAGATAATGACCATCAAGATAATCAAAGCACCAATGTTCACAAAGGCGTTCCCGATTTGAAAGATCACAGTGTTCCCAATGTCGATCGGTCTGGCGTAACAAGAAGGAAGAATACTGTTCCTGAGAAATTCATCTGTTCGATTACTTCCCAAGACTTGACATATTGGTAAGGATGTCTTCTTACATAGTTCGTCGAAGTTGCCAAATGGCATATTGAATAGTTATTAGTGTGGTGGTGGAGGAGGTGCTGTCGCTGCTGTGATCAAGACCCTTTTACTTATGATTAAGGGTATATGAAGAGGGAAAGTGGGGATCTTAAACGAGCGTGATGTGGAGCTGTGGTATAATAAGTCTCTTTATCCGACTCTGGTTGTTAAAGACAGTAGAATGATAATAAATCGATAAATGAACACGTAAATGAGTGGGAAATACCAAAACTGTCGCCAAGAATGAATGCTTGAAGATATGGAACAGAAATGGTTTTGTTTAACGAGTGAAGTTCTCTGTGAATAAAAAAATGGGTTATAAGTAGTATTCACTAACTATGATATACATAGTAATAGGACGTGTCTTAATTCTGATCTCTATAAAATCTAATATTAGAATAATTAATTTTTATTTCTGATCACAAAAGCAGCCAAATCAAGTAATAAGTAACCAAAGTCGCGCCGAGGTACAGAAACCAGTTTCAATTTGGAAGCTAATCTTACCTGACATAAGAATGGACATAAAAATTTACTTCGATTGGGGAAAATCACAACATAGCTAGGGCTTTTGAAGTTGTGCACGTGTATTATCTAGGGTCTCTGATGTTTTGTGCTGGATGTTTGGATGTCAAGAATTTAAATTTTCTGTTCCAAAAAGAAAATTGAATTTGCTTCGCGAAATTCAATTTTGCAAACCAAACAAAAAATCAAACCACCTAACAATAAATCAAAACCTGCTTAGTCATAATCGGAAATCTTCAAGATGTCAGGATGTTAAGTTGAAAATTTTCTCCTACAGGACAAAGGCTGTTTCGCGGAATACTGGAGCAAACCGCGGAGACTCGCACAGTAGGTGGGTGGGATTGGGCGTAGTTTGTCGTTTCCCATACACTTTTACAAAACTGTTGAAATTTATTTGCGTTTGACAACACCTCACATAGTAAAATAGTATGTATTAACATTACAGCCTATCGTCATCAGTCAAAATGGGTATGTAAATGTACCATTACCACTAAGAACCAGAGATCATGTTTCCGTAGTCCATACCATTCTTCCCATCTATTCTAAAACTATTTCATTTGTTCATCATACCAGTTTCCAAGTTATTTTCAATAAAGATGTCAATCACATGAGATATTCAAAAACTTTAGAACGAGAACCACTGAGATATCACAAGTTATTTTAACTATCAACAAAGGATAAATGAAAATCTGTTACAAATAATACCTTTGAATATAGATGTGTGCTCATCACATATCTGATGGTTCATCATTCAAAGTAAATCAAGATTCAACTTGAACATTACCTCAACACAACCAATCTGGATATGACATCACCAAATGGAAGATAAATATTTGTGAAATTTCACCGCATCATCTCATCAACTAAAGTACAAAGAACATGGCTAAAATTAATACATGGATAATGAAATATTACTCGAAAGTTCTTGCTGGTAATTAATTTTTTTCCAATATTCATAAAGAAACAAGAATACTAACATGTTTGTTAATAGTTAACGTCCCAAAAGTTAGAAAGACTTACTGTAAGGGTAAGGAATGTCGTAAACACACCCAACACAAGGTTACCCAATACAAGGCCGGTAAGGCTTCCTTATTCGCTCAAGGTAAGAGAAGATATGACCGTAAGCAATCCGGTTTCGGTGGTCAAACCAAGCCAGTTTTCCACAAGAAGGCTAAGACTACCAAGAAGGTCGTTTTACGTTTAGAATGTGTCGTCTGTAAGACTAAGGCTCAATTAGCTTTAAAGAGATGTAAGCACTTCGAATTAGGTGGTGACAAGAAGCAAAAGGGTCAAGCCTTACAATTCTAAGTTTTCTGAAAATATAATCATCATATTATTCTCAATATCTGCTGTTATTTTTAAGGGGTCTTTGTATATCATTTAATGTGAACTTTAAAAGTTAATCTTGATTGTAACATGTAGAAAAGGATTTCGTAGATTATTGGTTAGGGATCACGTGCCCAATTATAAAATTATTGTTAGAGTTTCCTTATTAGGTGTTTCCAGGTATTCCCCATTTCGGTAATTTATGATTTGGGGCAAATTTTGTTCGAAGTTTTGGAGCGATTATAGAGGGGCCGCATAATTACTTTGCCAGCTGGACATGCGAGAGGCGGACAACGCATGCAAATATCCTCAGAAAAGCCAAAACAAACATACCGTAGGGGCCAGTTTATACATCTCCATAAGTTGATTTAGAGAGTTACTGGACTTGTGAACCAAGACAAACACCAAGAATATCAACCTCGAGAGAGAAATCCTGTGTCAATAGATCTCTGTCTCTCTGTTTCTCTGTCTCTTCACACCAACTTGACCAAATTCCAACAACTCGGAGTAATCGATATCCCTGTACATTCTAACCAGGATCAAACCCATCTCTGACAAACTCGATCGCTACTCAGAAATCACCAAGAATGTTCAGTGGCAATGGGTTCTTCTCCCAGAACAATCAGAAGACTGAGGGCTTCACGCAGCCAGGTGCCCAGTTTAGCTCTAACTATATGAAGCAACAGAACTCACATCAATCTCTCCAAGAACAATTGCTCGAACAGCAACAACAGGAGTACTATCAACAACAGCAACAGCTCCAAGAACAGCAGTATTTGCAACAGCAACAACACCAGCAATTCCTCAGCATGCAGAACACTATGCCTCCGCCATCTTCTGCGTCCCCTATGAATATACCGTTACAGAACCCTGCAACCAGTTTTAATCAATACTCTTCGTCCCCGGGTCAATTGAGTAACTACTCTCAGCACAACGGAGCATTCCATCACCAAGAGCTCCCAGCAAGCCCACAATTCCAGAATCCGCAAATTGCCGGCTCTCCAGCTAGAAGTATCATGAGTAATAATAATAATACCAACTTTTTGCAAACAGTTCCTTCGAATTCGAGTTCTGCTGCACACCATTCAAACTTCGACTTCAACGGAAGTAACTACCAACAACAGCAGCAGCAGCAAATCATGCAACAACAACAACAACAACAACAACAGCAACAACAGCTTCAGTTTCAACAGCAACAACAGCTTCAACAACAGAAATTGTTACAAGAACAAGCCGCTCAACAACAACAACAACAACAACAGCCACCCCATGCTAAATTTGAAAGAAGGCCAGAACTCTTCAAGAAACACACACAAGACAAAGCTGCTGCTGTCAAACTTCGTTTAGAGAACTTCTACCAAATGTCGGTGACACATGCCGTTGAACGGAACCAAAGAAGAGTCGATCTAGAACACAAACTTCACACTGACGAAGGTTCCGAAGAACGTAAGAACAGACAATTACAAGGTCTTGGTCGTAAGGAATCGCAATTCTTAAGATTGAGAAGAACTAGATTGTCTCTAGACGATTTCGAAACGGTTAAAGTCATCGGGAAGGGTGCTTTTGGTGAGGTCCGTTTGGTTCAAAAGAAAGACACGGGGAAGATCTACGCCATGAAGACTCTTCTAAAGTCGGAAATGTACAAGAAGGATCAACTTGCTCACGTGAAGGCTGAGAGAGATGTCCTTGCTGGTAGTGATTCTCCGTGGGTTGTTTCGCTGTATTATTCCTTCCAGGATGTCCAGTATCTTTATTTGATCATGGAGTTCCTTCCTGGTGGTGACTTGATGACTATGTTGATCAGATGGCAAATCTTCACCGAGGATATCACAAGGTTCTACATGGCTGAGTGTGTTCTCGCCATCGAGGCTATTCATAAAATGGGGTTTATTCATAGAGATATCAAGCCTGATAACATTTTGATCGATATCAGAGGCCACATCAAGTTGTCTGACTTCGGTCTATCTACCGGGTTCCATAAGACTCATGACTCCAATTACTACAAGAAGTTACTACAAGAGGATGAGAACAAGATCCACCAACAGCAACAATTCCTACAACAACCACAATCCATCAATGAGCGCAACAATAGAAACTCGATGATGGTGGACTCGATCAACTTGACCATGTCCAACCGAGAACAAATCCAAACTTGGAGAAAATCAAGAAGATTAATGGCGTATTCTACAGTCGGTACTCCAGACTACATTGCTCCAGAAATCTTCATTCATCAAGGGTATGGACAGGAATGTGATTGGTGGTCTCTTGGTACCATTATGTTTGAGTGTTTGATCGGCTGGCCACCTTTCTGTTCTGAGACTCCTCAGGAGACTTATCGTAAGATTTTGAACTTCCAGGAAACTTTACAGTTCCCTGATGATGTCCATCTTTCCCCAGAAGCTGAGAATTTGATCCGCAGATTATTAAGTAGTGCAGAACATAGATTGGGTAGACATGGTGGGGCCCAAGAGATCAAGAACCATCCTTTCTTTAGGGGTGTGGATTGGAACACCATTCGTCAAGTCGATGCTCCTTTCATTCCTAAGTTGAAGAGCATCACTGATACAAGATTCTTCCCTACTGATGAGCTTGAAAACGTTCCTGAAAACCCAGCTCTTGTTAAGGCTGAAAGAGAAAGACAGACCAATCCTAATGCTGCTAGTACAGGTAGTAAGGAAGACTTGCCTTTCATTGGTTATACTTATTCCAGATTCGATTACTTGACTAGAAAGAATGCCTTGTAAAAGAAAACAATATACAACTTTGAATGAATGAACTGTAGCAGATTTACGTTGTCTCGGTGTGATTTTGTCTTCAGATGTAATTGGTTGGTATGTGGGTCGTTATGTATCAATCCCACAGAACTTTGTCTTCCCAAAAACACTGTGGTGGAAAACATTGAACCATGTAATTGGCTCACACTCTTGTTGGGAAAAATCAGATGCTTTTGACCCTCTCTGGCTCTCTGGTGTAAGAAACAACTCTTCCGGTTTCTCTCCTTGTGAACGATAGGAAGTTACCTTAACCGTCTTTTCTTTGCCATGAATTCCTGTTCTTGTGGTGTGGCCAGTTGACATACTGTTAACACCATTGTTGCTTCCCTCCATATTGGAAAGGGACTTCTTGCCGTCGTAGAGTTCAAAATTTCCAGACAATTTGTTATTCTTGACTACTTTGATCTTGGATCTCTGAGTTTCCCCAATATTCCCTGGGTTTCGACCACTGAGTTTAGAGACAACATAGGTATCCGTAGACTCCCTGATTTTCCTATCCTTGATCTTCTTGGTTCTCAATCTCTGATGCAATTTGTCCTGGATGTCCACAATATTCTCAGAGGCGATTGATCTCTCTTTGTAGCTTCTTTTTTCCAAACCTAAGGTCAGTTTGACCAAAGGGTTTACTTTGTATTTGCTATTCAAGTCTGAGACGACTTGGCTGTAGTCTTTCCTTCTTGCACTGAAAATATCAAACGAATCTGTATCAGATTCATTGGAATACTTCAATATTCTTTCTTTCTTCAAGGACCTTACTGGGATGTTCAATTCATTGTCCTCTTGTTCTTTATCTGAATCAGTTTCTTTGTTCCAGATATCTTCCAACTTTTCACGTTTCTCTAACTTCTGTTGCTCCTTACTGTAAACCGGGAACAAAGCCAAGTCTCTCGACTCATCTTTAACCTTTATACAATAGCTTTGGCTGACAAAGTTAACATTGAGAGTACAGAACACACCATGAACCAATTGATTGAAGCCTATATCCTTAGCCCAAGTGTCAGCAAAGAAATCAAAGAATTTATTCAAATATTGAGACCCAATAGAACCGTTATTGTTCATCAGTGGGGCACTCAATTCCATGTTTTCAAGAGCTTTTTCGCCACTCTTGAAAAGGAAAACAATAAGAGGGTTGTTCGATCTGGATAATTCATGCTTGAACAAAGGCAACTTATCAGAGTTTAACGTTATCGCGTCTTGATTCAACTTGTTAATTAACAGCTTGGAATACTTGAAGTTCAGTGGGATTGGCAATACCAAGAAGTAATCAATCAAAGAAAAAAACTCTGGAATCTGGAATGGAGCTGAATGTTCAATGAATTTTGTATACTCATCCATGGTTTGCTGTAGTGGTAACTGTAATGGATCGGTGGAGTTGAAGATAAAGAAAGGAGTAGCTCCTTCAGGGATTAAAATCTCTAAGCCAGAATTGTGCATTCTGTTGTGTAATTTGAACTTCTTGGAGTACTTCACCAAATCTTTCAATCCTAACGAATTTAGGTGTCTCTCAACTAGGTGGCTCTTAGGAACTATTAATATATCATCAGATTCTTTGAAATTGTCAAAGATTGGAAATACACTGTCTGTGTTGACGGTCCTGTCTCCCAATCGAACAGAAGTGAGTTCTTGTTGTAATAGAATTGATGAGGTGAGATCTTCTCCAACTACATTATCAGGTTGTGCCAAATTAGGATATATTAATGGAAGTGGAGAAGATAACGTCAATAAACACGATGAAAGCAAATATAAATAGCTAGTTAACTTCATGTTATTAATTGATTATAATGTAGCAAAATGGTGATAGGACCTTTGACACAAAGAGTTGAAACAACCTCTATCCCCTTGAATCATTGGGTCCATCATGGTATGTGAGCTTCATGTATTTTAAGTTACTTGATAGTTTCTCTGATTGGAAAATTTTGGAAATCGTTTTTGTGTCAACCAAACTATATTAAATCCTTGAAATATTTCGCCCAGAGAGCTGGAATTGATACACGTCCATGTCAGGCCCAAAGTTCAGGTCCAAGGTTGATCCTTGCAGATTCTCAATTTCAAAAATTGGTTTATTTTCATGTAAGGCCCAAGTTAAGGTCCAGATTTGATCCTTGCAGATTCTCAAATTCGAAAATTGGTCCTGGATTTATGTTCCATAATTTGGACCAGTTCAAAAATGGCCCAAATGTTTTGTCCGTTGATTTTGTTGTCTCTTTGACTAGTAGATCAGCTTTTTAGACCAAGATACAATTTTTAAGACAACAATCACTTCACGTCAGACCTTTTGACATTAATCCTTCATGATTCATATTCTCCAATGAGTGAAACCATTAAACAGAGAGGTAATGACGAGTACAGGAAGGGCAACTTCCAGAAGGCTGATCAATTATACAAAGAAGCCATACAAATGTCTCCAGAGAAGGTACTTCTCTACTCCAATAGAGCAATGTCGTTATTGAAACTAGAGAACTGGGAAGAATGCCGGAGAGTATGCCAATGTGGTCTTTCCCTCAAACAGTCTGATGAAAAGACAACAATGAAGTTGAAATGGAGATCAGGTTTAGCATTGATGAACCTGAATCAATTCACTAAGGCAAGAGAATGTTTTACGCAAGCTTTATCTATTGAGAAATCCAACAAAAGTATACAGGATTCTCTTGAAGAGCTTGATAGGAAAGAACAGATGTTCAAACGAACCAGATCTGACGAATCTTTGATACAAGGGAAGAGATTCAAATCAGATTCAAGGATAAGGATCCCAATATATGAAGTCGACAGACTACCAGATCATCTCTTGATATCTAAGGAGAAACCAGGAAAAGAGGATATGGATATCAAAAGTACCAAAGTCATAGAGTCGGCTCCACATATATCACTATACAATAACAACACCAAACGATCCAATGTTGTCGGGCCAGATAAACAGGTTTCACCTAGCAAGTCATATCCTAAAAACCCCACTATTCAGCAACTATCTTCTATCATAAAGTCATCAGATATCATCACGTATGAATATTGTTTTGGTCTTTCCTCTGATATCTTGGCGAATCTATTCGCCGGTGGTAATATTGACGCCTCCTTTATTAACTTCTTCTTACACTCCATAGGCTATAAGCTAAAGAACTATCCTGATCATGAAACAGTAAAGAAAACAATGAATATTATGAAGACCCTGTCTTCTTCCCCGAGATTTATTTTAGCTCGCATGATGTCTAACACTCAATTATTGGATGAAATCAAGAAGAACCTAGAGAAATCCTTTCTTGAAACAAAATCTTCTGATGATGATGATGATGATGATGATATAAGCTATCTCTACAACGTGTTAGATCCTTGGTTTAGTGATTAATAATCTCTTATCGAGTAGTTTTACTGTATATTTCCTATACTACACTAACTACTTCATGTGTTAATTAACTCATGAGTTAATTTGTAGTGTACCGAGCTGCAAATCACAGAAATTGTGTATGATGGTACGTACTAATTGTTGTGCTGATCTGTATATAGTTAATCATAATTTTGAAACACGTACACAATATCTATGTTCCTTGGAACAGGACGTCACAGAGGGTGAGAATCCCGTGCGATGGGGAGTCCGGCTCTATGTAGAGTGCTTTCGAAGAGTCGAGTTGTTTGGGAATGCAGCTCTAAGT
>JAKUBK010000191.1:0-48302 GCA_030566875.1 Waltiozyma chaumierensis | reverse complement strand
ACAAGTACGGTCGTGTTCAATGCCGATGATGTAAAGACTGGGTTCAGTAGCAAGAAGGAAAAGAAGGAAAAGAAGGAAAAGAAGGAAAAGAAGGAAAAGAAGGAAAAGAAGGAAAAGAAGGAAAAGTCTAAGAAGAAGGAAAAGAAGGAAATGTCAGTAAAACCTGAAAAGAAATCATCCAAAGACAAATCAGTTAAGAAGACAGAAACCAAAGAGAAAGACAAGAAAACGAAGAAAGATAAATCTGAAAAGAAAGAGTCTAGTAAGAAGAGAAAACTAGAAGATCAGGACGAAGAAACAAAAACAAAAAAGAAATCTTCATCAAAGAAAGCCAAGAAATAATTCGACTAGTCATTCCATTAGCATATCAACCTTTGTACCATTATATATAGCTCATCATGATTTGTACCTGGTGAAATTCAAATATAGATTGCATTGTTATTTATATACGGGCTAGATCTATCGATATTTGTAGAACAAATTGGGAGTTGAGAGAGACCTGTTATGGCCAGCACGTGACTCAGCGTACTCATCCTGAAAAAAATTAAAACCTAAATAATAAATAAATAAATAAATAAATAAATAAATAAATTTATAAAACACACACCAAAAAAGAAAGTAAGCTTCCAGCACCGAACTCTCTGAAATATCTGGAAAAGCACTTACAAACCACATGGATATCGACACCACCACAGACGACACATTCACCACCGAGACCCAGACCTACTTATCCTGGCTGCAGTCCAGCTCTTCAGGAATCCAACAATCACCAAAGATCCAACTCTCCGATCTCCGTTCCCAATCCCAAGGCCGTGGTATTACTGCCTTGCAAGATATCCAGGAGGGCGAGATTCTTTTCACTATCAACAGAGACTCGATCTTGAATGTCGAGACCGGGTCGCTAGGGAGAAGACAGGAAGGAAAGAATGTGGAGATTTTGAAAACGCAGTTTAACGAATGGGAAGGTTTGATTTTGACTTTGATTTATGAATTTCAACTGTGTGAGAAGTCCGATTGGTTTGGGTATTTGCAGATCCTGCCTTTGGGGATGAACAGTCTGATGTATTGGGATGATTCCGAGCTGGAGTTATTGAAACCTTCCTTGGTTCTTGATAGAATCGGAAAGAACAGCGCTTTGGAGATGTTTGCGAAGTTGATTCCTTCTGCTTGGACCATTTTGGGCGTGGATGAAAGAGAGATTGGGCGTATCGATTGGGATCTGTTTAGAAGAGTTGCCAGTTTGATCATGGCTTATTCTTTTGACGTTGAGATTCCAGCCGAATCAGAGTCTGAAGAATCTGACGACGATGATGATGAAGACGACGACGACGACGAAGAAGAAGAAAACACCTTGAAGTCCATGTGTCCTCACGCAGACATCCTCAACAGCAATTCCCAGCTAAACAATGCACAGTTAACTTACCCAGACCCGTCTGTCAACCCAGAAGATATCCAGTACAAAGGCCTGCTTGTCATGAAGGCCATCAAGCCAATCAAAGCGGGCGAACAGGTGTACAATTTCTATGGTGAACATGGGAACAGCGAGTTGCTACGTCGTTATGGTTATGTTGAAGAGAACGATGTCACCACCAGCCCTACAACCACTACTTCTATCTCTTGTATCCATGATTTCGGCGAGGTTTCGTTATCTTTGATTCAAAGCCAACTAGTGCAACATTTCTCCAACTCCACTACTACGTCTCAGTCAATCCAATTGGACCACTTACTATCAACTGTCTTTACTTCAACAATCCCTCAAACCACAGTGGAAGAATTCGAATCCGAACAAATCGTCCATCAGACTTACGAATGCCCAGTCACTGGGGAGATCCAAGCTGAGATCCAGGTCCTTTTACAAACGCTTGTGATTCTCTGTCAGACCCCTGATATTACCAAGTATCAACATCATCATGACCAATCCAACGACGATGAGGGAGAAGTCGAAGCTACAGAATTGTCAAGATACGTAGACAGAGTCCTTAAGAAATGTTACCAATTGATCGAGTCTCAAACGATGACGAAACAGACCAAACTTATCTGGGAGTCTATCATTATTGCTCGATTGGCTGAATATCCTTCATATGCCTTCAGAGAATCCCATGATGATTCTGCTGCTGCTTCCACCACTTCTACTGGCAATCGTAGATTGGCAGAAGTTGTCTTGAGAGGTGAAGTCCAAGCTTTGAAGATCGGTTCGTTGGGATTCTTCAAAGGGTTTAAGATTATCGAAGACGACAAACTCCTAAGAAACATCTTGAAGAAAAGACCTGCTACCACTCCTGCAACGATCTCTGGAAAACAAAAGGACACTGCTGTTAAGAAGACCAAGAAATAAATGTTCATGATTGATTGTCTGAAGCGCATACATGTAATAATAATAATAATAATAATAATAATAATAAATTTATTACCAATAAATTAATATATATATATTAAAGTACAGATTAAATTCTTTACACAGCTGTACAGATCATTAATTTATATTTTATAGAATTATATTCTATAGATCTGTGTCTTATAAATAATTAATAGATCTCTTTTTATAAATATTATACACACAATTCTGGCAAGCGTATTTCAATCTTCCAAAGACTCAATGATATCATTAATCAGCTTAACGATTTTTTCCACCAATTTAGTTCTAACCTTATCATCCCCTTCAAAACATGCCTGTTCTTCAACCGTAGTTGGGATAACCTTCGAAGTAAGGAACTTAGGATGTGCCAATAAATGGCTTAACGAACTCTGCAAAATCTTCCTATCTTTATCCGTATCTAAACCGTTAACAATCTCAATATTTGAGTCGGATCTTGAATCAGTGACTCCAAAGTTAGATACACCGACCTGTCCAAATTCATAATATAAAGTCTCAAGAGCCTTTTCCAACATAATAATCTGCTCTAATTCTTGTAAGGCAGGCACCGTGACAATAACCGAGTCTTGAGAGTTGAAACTTTGAATACTTGACTGGAATTGATTGCTGAAATGCCCAACGAAGGCACTAACTTCAGGAAGAACCTTGCCACCAAACTTACTCAAGAGAATCAAAACAATCGAAAGTAAGCCGTTTCTCCAAATGTTATGTAATCTAGGCCTTGTTTGAACAAATACCCCACCTTCTTGGATCTTAATGGACAATGGACTTTGAATCAAGGTGGAGAACAAACCAGATTGGATCAATTGATCAGCAATCGTTTCAGTGGTGATCAATTCGGTGATGTACGTTAGAATCACCTCAGCAAAGACATACTCACCATTGAACTTCAAAAGATGGGAATGAGAATAGAGATTCAGGATGGATCTGAAAGCATTGAAATTAGCTAGTGAGTTGGACACCTTGTTGATAAAACTGGAGGAAGGCTTGGTGGCCATTAGATTCTGCGTGATTGAGATAAATAATGTCAAATCTTCTAGTTTGTTCTGAATGATTGTTGGTTCGGTCTTAGTTTGGACAGAGTCAAGTAAGATTGGCGTGCCTTTGGCAAGCACAATTTCAACAAACTCCAAAAGTTCCCCAGACAAACACTCAACAGTATCATTCTTGCATCTGCTTAGACAATTGGTGACAATTCTCAACAACGGTCTGTAGATGGTAGGATTTCCAGCAGAGAGGTTCACTAGGAAGTTGACATCGACAGAGGTGATCAATTGAATAGCCAGCTTAAGAATCTTGGTGTTTTCAGCCCTATCAAGAAGATCAGCTCCAGTTCCAACACTAGACTTATTACTGTTGGTGATTGAATACAAGAAGAAAAAGGCCAACTCAACTCTGACACGATAGACATCCTTCATCAAGGCAAACTCAACGCCTTCATCAATATTAGCCTGGAGCAACTTGGAGATAATACCAGTGAACGATGGCTTGGATTTGAAGTTCTTAGTGTAGACAGTCAACAACGCACCCCAAGATTTAGCACATGCGATCTGGGAGGAGACAAATTGAAGGTTCAAACTAGCGGCAATCACGTCTGATCTGTATCCCTTAGCGAGATCATTGCCTGTCCAGTAAGGATTCCTTCCAATCACCTGATCCAATAGTCTCAAATTGTAGACAGCACCTTCACCATACCTTGTGATTAAAGGCAATGGTGTGCGAGTGAATTGTTGGAGTTTCAATTCCGGCCATTTCGATTCAAAGTTCTTGTTCAAATTGGCGTGCAATGAAGGACGGTAGTCGAACTGTTCATACAATGGTCTGGCCAACTGTAAGATCTTGTCAGGGTTGAGCTCGTTGATAATGGCATCAGTGACAGATGGTTTCTTAGCACTGAACAAAATCAAGGCACAGATCTCAGCAACCTTGGAGTTCAACTTATACTTGTAACAGCTCTGAACGATCTGTTGATTCGTTGGGGTTGAGAGCTCAGACTTGGAACTAGTGTCCACCAATTTCTTGATCAAAGTCTTGGCAAAGGAAACGTCCTCTTCTTCTTGCAAACTCCAGGAGTTCAAGGCAACAGCGATGGCATCCACCAAATGAATGGACAATGATTCTGGGTAGTACGCCAAATTGTCAACGTTTTCTTTCAAAATTCTCAACAATGGCTTTGGTCCGCCAATCTTAGACTTATTAGGACCGTGTCCAGTCAAAAACACCATAGAAAGTCCCTTTTGATTGGCCTCGATGACAGACGAGAAAAAGGCGTAAAGAAACTTCTTAATTATGAAATCTTCATGTTTGGATTCCAGGTCCATACCCAACGATAACACCAAAGTCGAGGTCCAGGATTCCCCAAGATGTGCCAATAAGGACGGGGTTTCATTTGTGGACCATGAAGCCTTAACCAATTGTGTGATCAACTGTAAGACCGGTGATCTCAACGAACAGTGCTGGTTGTAAATGGCAATGAGAGCTGGTGATTTGGCAAAGAGAGCTTTTTCAAAAGTGGAAGGGTTGAAACCATTAAAGGATCTGATGGAGATAACCAATTTCCCAAATTCCAAGGATAAGGTAACCCAGTTGTTGAAGTTCTCACCAAGTTGTCCATTCGATTCGAAAGGCGAATATGATTGGGCGGCTAAGAAGTCCAACGTACTCAAAATCGGATTGACTATTCTGACCTCTTGAGAAGGAGACGTGAAGGAAGCGATGATTCTTTCGGCAGACGGAGCCATGACACCAGTGATCTTCTTGTTTGGTCTTGTTTCTGGGTCAATCCCATAGACTGCGCCCAGAATCTTCGAATAAGACTCCAAAACCAACGAACCGATGAGATACTTGTCACTCTTGTCTTTGTAGTCCCAATGGATAAAGCTCTCAAAGACTTGGTTGGCAAAGACGACGAATTTTGGCAAGACTTCCCCCTTGTAGGAGTTCAAGTCGCGTTCATTGGAAACAGCATGGTTGACCAACTCTTTGAATAATCTAAGGATCTCAATCGTGAACCTATAATCGCCACTGACAGTTTCGACACCCCCAAGAATGCTACTGATCAAACCACCTCTACCACGACGTTCTAACAAATCAGACCTAACCAAGTGAGACCAGACGATTTGTGGGAAAGTAGGCACCAAAGCAGTGAGTAGTTTCGTCAATTGGGCTAAGAAAGAAGTATGGCTTTGATGCAACGATTGTTCAAACAGCTTCAACAACAAGTCAACGATATCGCCATCGTCAATGAAACAAGACAACTTCTCAAAAATATCAGAGGTGGTATCGATATCTGTGAGCAAAATGGTGTTTGTGATCAATTCCAAAATGACCAAAACCAATTCTTGTTCCGCTTCACCGCCAAACAATGTGATATTCTGGAGAACTCTACCTAACAAGGACCACCCATCGTACTTGTACTTGAAAATAGCAGCATCCAAGTTCTGGTCAGCGGTTGGCATCAGTTTGCCCCTGGTGGCTGGTGGTAGGTAAATAGCTGCATCCTTGTTCTGTTCATATGGTAGTTTCAGATAATGTCCATCTTTCAAAACAATGGTGTCCGTTTCAAGATCAGTGTCAAAGTTCAACGAGCTTGGCGACAACACCGTCATGTAGCTGTCAAGCTGGGATAATTCACTGTGAGCGTACGAACCGTTGATGCTCAGAACACGCAGATAAGGGATCAGCAATTCTGGAAATTTGACCTTGCTCAAGTAGATCATGTTCTGGACGTTGGGGTTCACAAAGAACTTCTCAATGAGACTGTTTGGAGCCTCTTTGAAAACAGACAATATTGTCATGGAAATCTCGTCGGTTAATTGCAAGAACGGGGAGATGGCAATGATGAAAGAGGACAAAATGGCAGAGTTGATCTTACCGTATGCAGTGTATTTCAAAGTCTTTTCAATGACAGGAAAGATGTTGAGCTCTGAAGCCTTCACAGCAAACCCAGAACTGTACTGATCAACGTTGAAGTTTGCACCAAAAACCGTAGAGACAATGGAATCATCAAGAACACCAAGAAGAATGCTCCAACTGTATAGAACAAATGCGTCACAAGGCTGATCAACAATGGTGTTGTTGATCAAGGTGATCACCTCCGCATCTTTCAAGTAAACGGACTCAAAGTCGAAGAAGTCATCGTCCGTATTGAGACCCATTGCAAGAATGGAAACAATAGAGACCAATCCTCTAATTTCTTGGTATGAGTCTGTTTCAACCTTGGCCTCTAACACGGAGAAGAACTCAAGAGCACCCAAAAGTTCAAACCATTGCTTGACAACACTGGTAGGGATAGAAATCTTAAGAAACACAGAGACCAATAGATTCAAGAGATCCACGATTGTGGAAACAGTCAAGGAGACAACGATAGGATCAGAGGCCTCTCCCAACATGTCAACAGAGACCAATTGTTTGAGGAAGGCAACAACACCAGGAACGAACCCTGGAGATTGGAATATCAGCGTGCTGTATTTCGACTTCAACTCAGGGGTGTCGTTATGTGTCAAAAGAAAGTTTGTGAGTCTGACTAAAGTGGATCTTTCTCTTAGAATTGCATTGATGTACATGGATTGGTCACAAGACTTATCATCGCTGTCTGAGACGATTCTGGATGTGTGTCTTGCAGAGACTTGCGAAATGACTCTTAGGATTTCAAGTTTGTTCACTGAGATCTTCTTGGAAATCTCTTCACAATCCCCTTTGATCTGTTCATTGATAGAATACGTAGACCCACGAAGATCTAGAGAATCCTTTGGAGGAAGTGGTCCTTCTTTGTTGTCACTCTGGAAGAGGAAAGGGTTGGCTATCAACGTTTGGTTCTTAGAGAGAAAGCCATCTATGGCCTTGAGTCGATTGGTTTCTGGATCTGATTGAAGAAGGTTCAATACCAAATCAAATGTCCTAATGGAACGTTAGTATATAATAACATGTACAAGAAGACCATTCCCTCGTGTAATAAAACATACCATCTATCAAGCCTATTAGCAGTCATTGTGGATTTGAGCAAGGCAATGAATCCGGATTTTTGTGGGGTTTGTGGCTAATTCAAAGTGGCGTTTTCACTGTTATGTTCAAATTAGGAATATTATAATTTTCGCAGCTTGTAAGATCTCATAAATATAATATTATTATTTTTTGTTTACATTTTTTTGAATTTAGCATTCAAAAAAAAAAAAAACATAACGACCCTCCAGTGAGATCCGGGCACACTCACGTGGAGAAATATTGAATAAAAAAATGAGTACATTTGCAGGACATGCAATCTCATGCAATCCCGACAGAGTTTTGTCCACCCGAAACTTTTACTGATCGGATCGATTCGGGATCGGTTGAAATGAAGTTTTTTTTTTGAGCCGAATTGGTCGAATCTCCAACCCACAGTGATTTGATTGATGAGTTTGCACAAATTACATATAATTTCAAAGATCATCATCCATCAGGTTGTTGATACTCCGGCCACCTCTCCCCATTGTTCCACCATGTTTAAACTATCATCTCGTTCATTCTCGAATATGTCTAATTACAGTACACGAAGACTCAAACAAATGTCTTTTCATTTGACAACGTCCCATCAACCTACACGCTCCTACAAGACCTTAGAAACAGGTTCCAAGTACACCGCCAGTTACGCCAACCATCTTGTGCTTGCCAATGGACAAATAGGGTCCTATTTCCACGACGTTCCATTGAACCTATCTAACTATACATGTTCTGCCGTGATTGAGATTCCACGTTACAGTAATGCCAAGTTTGAAATTAACAAGTCTCTTAATTACAATCCAATCACTCAAGACGTTAAGAAGAACAAGCCTCGTTTCGTTAAGAATCTGTTCCCTTATAAGGGCTACATGACCAACTACGGTTCTATTCCTCAAACCTGGGACGACCCAACTACCAAAGATCCTGAAACTGGGCTTTTTGGTGATAATGATCCACTAGATATAGTTGAAATCGGGTCTCAAGTGGCTAAGACTGGTGATGTTGTTCAAGTGAAAGTCCTCGGTGCCTTAGCCTTGATCGACGACGGGGAATTAGACTGGAAGATCATTGGTATCAATGTGGAGGATGAAATGGCTTTAAAATTGGATGACATTAAAGACGTCGATGTTCTCTGTCCTGGTTTATTGACCGGTATCAAAGGTTGGTTCAGAGACTACAAGATTCCAGATGGGAAAGGCGAGAACGAATTCGCGTTCAAGGGCCAGTTCTTAGATAAGACCAAAGCAGTGGAAGTCATTGAACATTCGCACGGTTACTGGAAGAGATTGATCCAAGGCGAGGTGAAGGGGGACAAAATTCCTAACGCCATTAATGCCACAGTTGTGGGAAGCGACAGCCATGTAAAGGATCCTGTTACCGTGCAAGAGACCGTCAACTCCAGGGGAACCAAAGAGCAAGATGGCTTGTTACCAGCTGACGTCGACAAGGTCTATTATGCAGCTTAACAACGTTGTAGGATTAGTAAATAACAGACAAACAAAATCAATTAATGTACATATAACACAAAACCTAGTTACACCGCGGCGGACTTCGTTTATTGTTGTGGAGCATATTCAGCTCTGTAGGCTTCGATCTTGGCCTTTTCCTCTGGAGAGATTCTACCAGAAAGGTAAGTGATGATATCGGACAAACCAACAATGCTGAAGACTGGGATGTCGTACTTCTTGGAGACAACTTGGGTGGCAGAGTGAACAGAGTCAACGGTTCTTTCTTGTCTGTCCAAGGCAATGATGGTACCAACAACCTTGCCTTCTTCATTTCCGATGATTTCAAAGGCTTCATTGATGGCAGTACCAGCAGTCATGACGTCGTCGATGATCAAGATTCTCTTGCCCTTCAACTCGGCACCGACAATAGAACCACCTTCACCGTGATCTTTCTTTTCCTTTCTGTTGAAAGCATAAGAAACACCAGCGTACTTGTCACCACCAATCTCAGCGAGCTTGGCACAGGTGATGGCGGCTAATGGAATCCCCTTGTAGGCAGGACCAAAGATGATGTCGAATTCTAAACCAGAAGAGATGATAGCAATGGCATAAGAAGTGGCCAAGTTGGAAAGTAACTTACCAGTGGAGAAAAGACCCAAGTTGAAGAAGTATGGGGAGATACGGTGAGATTTCAAGGTGAAAGAACCGAATCTTAAGGCCTTGGATTCAATGGCGAGGTCAAGGAAGTTCTTTTGGTAGTCTTGGAGCATTGTTTGTGGAGTTGGTCAATCATTTTTAAGTGATTTATCATAGATTGTTGTTTTGCTGCTTCGGTTTCAATTAATTTTTTCTTCACTTTGACATTCATGAGACATTTATCTTCTGGTCACGTGATAATTGAAAAAAAAACAACCTCTGACGTCATTTAAATCAAAACTGTCAAATTAGTGAGAAAAATTGGTTTGCAAAAACAAGAAACATACGTGACCACACATATTCATTTCAAGTGATTAAAACAAACCTAGACCTTTTTCAATTCAAAGAAGATTTTTGGAGGTATAATGAACAACATTGTTTGAAATTATTGCTGACACGGTTGATTAAAGAGAACGATAATTAATTTTCAATTAGGCCGTGTGGTCTAGGGGTATGATACCCGCTTTGGGAACAGTACCATTTCAAGGTTTTCCTTGAGATGTTCAACTCAAATATGCGGGTGGCCCGGGGTTCAAATCCCCGCTCGGCCCTAATTAACTTTTATTTTTAATATTTTATATTTTTTTTATTTTTTTGTTAGTAATTTCAAGTAAGTAAACGTAACTTAAGAACCTAGCTCCAAGCGAACAACGCGCTCATCTGTTTCACAAGGTCTATTTTATCGTTGACTGACTGTGAAGCTTGATAATGCCTGTGTAGGATTAGACGTCAAGGACCTGTTTCGGCGCTATGTCCCGAACGGGAAATTTGAGGAATATCAATTTTATGATCGACTTTCGACACTTCTTACAACAAACAAATCCTTACAACGTTGTGATTTGCACTAGTGTATTAAAACAAGAAGTGATTTGTAATGGAATTATAGATATTTAACTAAAGAAATATTCCTCAAAGAGATGGACAATATATTTATTCAAAGATCTGGTAAAGGACTTGATTACAAGGCAAACAATTTGTCAGAATGGTAAGATTCTAGTTTCAAAAGAGCTGTAGAACCGTAAAACTAACACACGAAACATACAGAACACCGAAGTGAAAAGAAGAAGAATATCGGAAACAGTTCCTATCTCAACCAAAAGAGTGCAAGACGTTGTCTCAAACCCCCAACAGAATATTGAAAGCATTCAAGAGTTGAACAATATTCAAGAAGAGCGAAAAGAAAATGGTGCTGTAGAAGAAACCCAACAGAATGGATACTCACTTCTAACTCAGGGAAATTCATCAATATTCAAACAGAGAAAAGGACCAACTTGTATTGTCTTAAAGACAAGAACTGGTGTGATATACCTCGTTGAGAAAGTTCGCTTCAAACTACCAGTTCCCCACACCTCAAGTGCTTATGACCAAGCACAGACTTCCAAATCCTTGAAGAGAATCTTTAAGTTACCTGGAATCAAGACTGAACCCACTACTAGTGGCTCTAGTTATATTAGCGATAGCGTCAACATAACAGCTATATTTTCAGGCAGTTTATTTACAAATGGAAGTCATCCAAGACAATATGTTCTCCCAGCGTTATCCCAAATTCACTCGCAACTTCTTGCAAGCGATAAGGATAAAAAAGATGCAAAAGCCTTTGTCTCATCTAATATTGAATTTTTAGCAGAAACAATAGCCACCAACTATAGAAAGGACACAAACACACCAGCTTGTTCACTATTTAGACGTTCACAATCAAACCGTCCAGCAGTGGTAATTTCAGGAGTTGAGAGAGACAAAGGATCATATATCAATACAGTGTCTGTTCATGGAAGAGTCTCAAACCATGAAAAATGGTACGTTTCAGGCAATAATGACACCGTATTGGAGGATAAGTTTGAGCAGTTGATAGACAAACGTTCTTATGCTGAAAATACTTTGGAGGTGTTTACAAAAGTGATGAGAATCGTGTATTGGGTTAAGAGATTGAACTTGATGTATCCGGTTCAGAGTTACATTGATTTGGTACATGTCCTGAACCACTACTTTGACATGTGTTGGATGGATGTTTGGGAAACTGATGGGGAGCTTGAGAGGGTTGATCGTCGATTCTTGGATAGACTGATGGCAATTGACAGCAACAGGCACACCTAGTTAAAGGCCCACTGAAATTACAAACTCTCTGTATATTTATATGAATAACAAAATACAGCTATTCTACGTATTTCTTTAATAAGATTGATTGATTGATTGAAAAAAATATATCAGAAAGTAGACAAGATATACATTTCACACCCAGGTTATCTTCTCACATGCATGAACTTATTCTTCTGCTTAGGCAAAGCCTGTTGCTGCTGCTGCTGTTGAGGAATCTGAGGCATAACAGGCGCCTCCAATTGATCATAAATAGCTTTTGTAGCAGGATGGGCTAAAGTAAATCTAGAATGTAGTGGGACAATCTCATTCATCTTGAACCCTTGAACCATTGGGAGTTTCTTGGCTTCGATGCCCTTCAGATCAGGGGTAAGGTTAGTGGCCTTCACTGTATCCAGAGTGGTTGGATGTTTCTGTAGATACTCGCCAATCTTGTTCATCATTTGACGCTTGTTGGTGATCAACATGTGCTGTTCCTTACCGTCATATTTCAAGTTAACACGGACACGGCCTGGATTGGAAAAATCCTGTGGATGTGTCTTTGTCGGTTCATGGACAACGTTCAAGTTTAGGAACTCACAGGCGTCTAGTATGGTGGCGGTCACTGGGTTGGCAACGGCGTATTGCTTGGAGACTCTTCTACCCTCCGCATGAGAACGGTTAATATCAAAATAACAAGGATATATCACCTGCATTTTCTTGATGTATGCGATCTGTTCGTCTGTGAGCTTTGTGAAGTTGGAGACATCAGGCACATCGACATCGACATCGTCATCTTCTGGAATGTTTGGGAACAGTTTCTCTCTTTGAGCTTCTTCTTCTAAATCCTGTGACCTGACAACTGTCTTCTGAAGCTTTGGAGCAATGGCTGTACGAAGATTTGGATCGAATTCTGCTAGGTCAAAGTCCATGTCATCGACATTTTCGGAGTCAGAGATTTCTTCTAATAAAGGCATTGTGGAATGGTGTGTTGTTGTTGTTGTTTTGTTGATTGAGTGCCAGTCCTTGTCAATTTACAGATCACTTTATAAAACAGTTTACATCTTTGTTATTCGTGAAATATCGTTGAATTTTTCAAATTGTCCAACGTTGCAGGCGCCCATAGTTAAATTTTAACTGCGATCATCAAGCTTATCACGTGTATAGAATTAAGGGCCACTTCGGCAACTAAAAGAAAATCATAATATAGTTGAAAAAGGCCCGCAAATGATTTAACGCAGGTCCAAAGGTACACCAACCCCACTCAATTTGCAGATACCATCTATTTATATTAATAGTCTCATTTGATCTGGAAGTTTAGCCGAATAAAGGTACAACTGTATAGGGAGCAATGGACTACTATGTTGAAGACCATTCAAGAATCGGATCGATTTCTGTGATCATAGAACCAAACTCATCAAACACATCTCTAATAGTAAAAGAAGCACCAGAGCTGACGATCTGTTCACCAGAAAAGATAAGTGTGTCATTCAAGCAAGATAATACCACCGACAGTATATTGATAGAATTGCCCTGTTCAACGTCTCTCACTGAGACTGAATCACCAACTATCCTACAACGTTGTGTCACTCTAAAACCAAATAGTAATATTATCTCTATCAAATTACCAACAAGGACAAACGCAATCAATGAGCTGACAAGATCAATGAACTCACTAATGCACGTCACCTACAAATGGTCAACACCGTACCTCAAGTCGTTGAGAACATACTCAATCAACTGCCGCGAGTGTGATCATGTGATTCTGTCATCAATCAAGCACGAAAACAAACCATCTGTCCTCTCTGACACTCATGGTTCCAAGGACTTGGAGTACTCTGTGTTCGAGATGCCGTCAGAGTCTTGGGCTGAGTTAATGGACTTCTGGCACTGCCATAAACCACACGATCACACACACGACTCCTCTGTTGTCGACGAGAGCAAGTTTCTGTTGAAGGTTCCTTCACAATCAATCATCACTGCACATTATTACTTTGGTGTCAACTTACAAGACTTGGAACTCTCTAAGTCCTTAAGGAAGAAGGACAACAACGGGCTGATTCTCTGTTCGAACTGTGATTCGTCTCTAGGGAAAAGAGACAAATTGAATAAGTTTGACACGTTGTTGAAATGGAGAGTGGTTTTGAAACATCATGGAAAAGACAGCAAAGACATTCCAGTGACAGAGAAGTACGAGCCTTACATGTTCATCTATTTCACTCTATTAGACCTCATGAACAACTCAGCTATGAGATTAATGGAGTTCACAACCAGCTTTGTCAATGGTGGAGAATCGAGCTTATTAATCTGGATATTCAACACACAAGTGAACTACACTCTGGGCAGAAGTGACCTTGAGACCACAGAAACTGGTAAGCAAGCTCTAAAGGTCTACTATACCACGTCGCCAAATTTGATAGCACAAGAACGTTCAAACCGTGGAGATCAGATCGAGTCACAAGAGATTTCACAGGAAGTTTACCAGGGTACTTTGGCTAGGCTAAGTCAGATTAACAAAGGCCTACCCCCATGTGTCAAGAGCATGGGAACCAGCGATTGGTTCATGTCTTTTATTGGAGAATAAAACTGTCCATCTCTGATGTTATGTGTTTAATAGTATAATAATATTAATTGTATATTTATATATATTTATATATATTATATATTGAAGATTAGCCGCCAGATCAGTGAGATTACCCGGCCTCTTTCAAAGCGCGATGGAAATTTTCCAAAATAATAATTTTTTTTTTCTGTTCACACACAGTTGGCATTCGGCAGAAAATTGTTAGATGCATAGCAGAATAAGAAAGAAAAAGGAGTGTGGTACTACTACTATCTAATAGATCTTCCTCTTTTCAAAAGGTCCCGAAAGTTCAATCATACAATGTCTGCCACATTAGTGAAACCAACCTTAGAAGACATCGATGTCAGCGATATCGACTTCACCGATTTAGAAACCGAATTCTCCGTTCCAGAAGATCAAACATTTGCCCAATATGTCATTTTAGACGGTGCCCCAATTGCCCCAGAATCCAAGGTTCCTATCTTGACAAAGGTCTTAACCAAGTTCTTAAGTGCTGCTGGTGGTAAGGTCTTGGACTTCTACATGCCATTGTCTGCTGATGGTAAGACCCAAGGTTTCGCCTTTGTTCAATTCGGCAGTGTTGCTGAAGTTGAGAAGTCCATCAGATCCTTGAACAGTAAGAAGTTGGATGTCAAGCACACTTTGTACTTGAACAAGCTTTCGGACATCGAAAAGTACGCCTTGTCAGGCAAGATTCCAGACGAATTCGTCGAACCAAAGTTACCAGAATTCCAAGAAACCGAGTACTTGAAGTCTTGGTTGTTAGACGACGCTGGTCGTGACCAATTCTACTTGCAGAAATCCGATGTTGTTGGTGTTTTCTGGAACAAGAAGAAGGATGCCCCAGAACCTGTTGTCGAACCAAGAGCCAACTGGACTCAAACTTACATGAAGTGGTCTCCAAAGGGTTCCTACATCTTCTCTGTCCACCCACAAGGTGTCCAAGCCTGGGGTGGTTCTGAGTTCAGTCCAATCAAGAGATTCATCCATCCAGGTGTCAAGTTAGTTGACTTCTCTCCAAACGAAAAGTTCCTTATCACTTTGTCTCCAATCGCCATCACCT
The DNA here is from genome assembly GCA_030566875.1 of Waltiozyma chaumierensis. NCBI lineage: Eukaryota > Fungi > Ascomycota > Saccharomycetes > Phaffomycetales > Wickerhamomycetaceae > Waltiozyma > Waltiozyma chaumierensis. Next base: position 33,087 of record JAKUBK010000191.1, on the reverse strand, counting down.
TACCAGACGAAGACCACCCATCTAGAGCCAACTTCCCATTCGGTGAAAAGTCCGTTGGCCATCAATTGGTTATCTGGGACATTCTTTCTGGTACTCCAGTCAAGACTTTCCCATTACCAGCTCATTTAGCCCATGCCAAGGAGATGACCTGGCCATTAATCAAGTGGTCTTTCGACGACAAGTACTTTGCCAGATTGGGTCCAAACGCCCTTGCTGTCTACGACTCTGAAGATGACTGTCAATTACTTGACCGTAAGCCAATCAAGATTGACGATATTGTTGATTTCGAATTTGCCCCAGCCGGTATCCATTTGGCCACTGCCAGAAAGCAAGATCCATTGACACATGCTTTGGCTTACTGGACCCCAGAAACTTCCAACCAAACTGCCAAGGTTGCCCTTATGGAAGTCCCAAGTAAAAGAGTTTTGAGAACCATCAACTTGTTCCAAGTCTCCGATGTCAAGTTCCACTGGCAAGACAAGGCCGAGTACTTGGCCGTTAAGGTTGACCGTCACACCAAGTCCCGTAAGACTTTCTTCACCAACTTGGAATTCTTCAAGTTGAACGAAAAGGACATCCCAGTTGAAAAGATCGAATTGAAGGACACCGTCATCAACTTCCAATGGGAAACCAACGGTGACAGATTCGTCACCTTGTCCAACGCCGATCTACAGAACGCCAACAAGTCGATTCCAAAGAATGTCATCACCTTCTACGCTCCAGAACTCACCAACTCCAAGAACGCCTCCAAGAAGTGGATTGGTTTCAAGACCATCGAAGACAAGTTCCTCAACACCATCAAGTTCTCTCCAAAGGGCCGTTTTGTCGCTTTGGCCACCATTGGTGGTTCTGCCACCCAAGGTTCCATCGAATTCTACGACTTGGACTACTCTGGTGACAAGAAGGAATCCGAATCCACTGCTGTTTCTGCTCACGTTAAGTTGACCACTAACTACACTTACTTCGGTATCACCGACATGGAATGGGACCCATCTGGGAGATTCCTCGCTGCTTGGTCTTCCGTCTGGAGACACAAGATGGAAAACGGTTACAAGGTGTTTGATCTTGCTGGTAGATTATTACGTGATGAATTGGTGGATGATTTCCAAGCCTTTTCCTGGAGACCTCGTCCTGAAACTTTGTTGACTGCCAATGACAAGAAGAAGGCCAGAAAGAACTTGAGAGAGTTCTCTGCTAGATTCGATGAAGCCGATGCCATGGAAGCTGACACAGTCTTGAGAGAATTGATCTTGAAGAGAAGAGCTCTCTTGGAAGAATGGGAACAATACAGAGCCAAGTTCGAAGACAAGAAGAAGTACGGCATTGAAGAAGAAGACGTTAAGAACGAAGATGTTGAAGTCATTGAAGAACTCAAGGAAGAAATTGTTGAAGAAACTGAAGAAGTTATTGAATAATAATTGGCCGTTTCATGTGTATATTAATCTTAAAGTTTGAATAGATGTAAAATATTTATTTATTTATATCAACAACAATATTTTGTCTTTTTTTTTAGCATTGTCAGGCTTACAATCGATAGAGGTTAAAATAACATAAACTGGGCCGTTTTAAGAGTAGAATATTAAGTTGATATTGTACACCGGATCTCCATGAGATGTTATATCGTTTATATATGTACAAATTATTATCTCTATAACCATCAATATCGAATATACCAGATGAAAAAATAGCATTTAAGCGGTCTGTGTCCCGCTTAATTAGCCTTAGTACTCAACTGTAATCCATGCCATCCCTTAATTTCTTCTTTCAAGACTTCATTTACCAATTTATGTTGCTTGACCATACCAAGACCTTTGAATTGTTCACTGACAATATTGATAGAAAACATAGACCCACAACCACCTGAAATATCAGCAACTTCTAAAGAAGATGGTTGTAAATGGGACTTCATAAGCTTGTTATGAATCTTACGTTCAGTGTCTGAAAGAATTTGAGTGTAGTTTCTAGTTAAGAAGCCCGATGTGCTTTTTAATGGTTGGAGTTTTGTAAAGGTAGATCTCAACATTATTGTGATATAAATATAGAAAGAAGTAAGTATCAAAAGATTAGTTTTTTTTTGAATGGGTTCAGGGTTCGTTAAGGTCTGTTCTTTGCCTTTAACTTTATTGGTCAATGAATAATATTTCTTGATCTATATACTCCATCCAAATAGACTGGTGATCCGGGCACGACCCTCTGACTGTATGCAAAAGTATATACATAAAAAAAAAAAATATTGGGATCAACTTAAGGTTTAAGGAAAAGTATGATTGATCTCTCTATTATAAATTGTCTTTCATGAGGAAACTGTGAGGATATAAATTGACGATAAAAGGTGCTTATTCATATGGTGAAAAGGTAAAGATACTGAATCGTTATATATTTGCTCAGTTAGTGAGTAAATTGTAACTGGTCTAAGCCACTTTTTAAATTGACAGACCATAGACCTCAGGATCTGTGGACTTAATCAAGTGTATTTGAAATCAGAACTGCACCAAGAGGAACATAGAAGTCTATAAACTGAAGAAGTGTATGGACGTTTTTGCCCCCGAATGTTAAAACTGGAACTTGTAGGAGAACCTGCATGTCCAAAAGTTCAGTCTTTTTTTCAACTGGTTTTCTTTCATTCACCTGTAAGGGTAACCTCCATGTCCGAAAACTTCACCATGTTTCTCTGAACTGTACCATGCAAATAGACTTTTTCAGTTCTCACAATGCATGTCCGAGATTAAGTTAAATTAATAGAAAAACATGAATATTTGAGAATATATGCTGTTCAAAAATTACAAATGTTCCTCCTGAATGAATTTTGGGAAGACTAGAGCGGATATTTTGAAGAACAGACACAGGCAGAATTGGATAAACAATGCCGTTGACAACCATCAATTAGGCCGTGTGGTCTAGGGGTATGATACCCGCTTTGGGAACAGTACCATTTCAAGGTTTTCCTTGAGATGTTCAACTCAAATATGCGGGTGGCCCGGGGTTCAAATCCCCGCTCGGCCCTAATTAACTTTTTTTTTGATTTTGACTCACGATTTGCGTTTTCCTTATCTGCCCTGATAAATGTGGTCTTCAACAACTATGAATAACTTTATCAACACGTGTAATATGATCATGTTGTTAACGAACCTTTTGCGATGTTCAATTTGATTAAACCATATTGAAGACAATCTATGGGAAACGTTAACTTTAAAAGTGGTGTAAGCACCACAGTTTACACATATGAGCTTGAAGAGATCCAATCAGATTTACATCAACAGGCATCCGAATTGAATCCATTTCAAACCAATTCAAACATTAAACAAAGCATCACCAATTATGAGTTGACCAGAGACCTAACAAACGGAGCTGTAGGGTCGGTCAATGAGAATACTTCAAATGCCAACGAAATCGAATACCCAGAAGGTGGTCTTCAAGCCTACTTGGTTGTCTTTGGATCCTTCATGGGACTTATTCCAGCGTTTGGTCTTATCAATTCGATCGGTGCTATTGAATCGTACGTTTCCACACACCAGCTTTCAAATGTATCCACCTCCACGGTGTCTTGGATCTTTTCTCTTTTCACTTTTATGAGTTCTGCAGCTGGGATTTTCTCAGGAGCGTTCTTTGATCGTCAGGGACCTTTCTATCCTTTATGTATTGGTACAGTTTTATTCTGTGGCGGGTTGATAGGGATGGGGAATTGTGATACAGTTGTTCAGTTTGTTTTGGTGTTTGGTGTTATCTGTGGGTTGGGTAACGGTATGTTGATAGCTCCATTGGTTGGTGTTGTTGCTCATTATTTTGATAGAAAGAGAGCCACTTTTAGTTCTCTTGCTACTACTGGTGGATCAGTAGGCGGTATAGTGTTTCCTTTGATGTTGAAGAAGCTGTATCCATCCATGGGATTCGCATGGGCTATGAGAGTGCTGGGGTTTGTCTGTCTTGGTTTATTAGTCATTGCTATTACGTTTGCTAAGGGCAGAAACTTAAGACCACTTGCGGCAGAGGAAGAAGAACATACAACGGAGAAGATGTCATGGAAGAAATTGATCAAGGTCTATTTCTTTGATGTGTTTGATTATAGAGGGTTCAAGGAGGCCAAATTCACGTTCTGTGCTTTGGGTGTTTGTCTTTCTGAAAGTTCCTTGGTTGTTTCCAGCGTTTACTTTCCTTCCTATGCCATCAAGAGGGGATTCAGTGAATCCACTGCCTATTTGTTGATCACAGTGGTCAACACCACAGGGATCTTGGGACGTTATATTCCGGGATATCTCGCAGATAAGTTTGTTGGGCGTTTCAACATTGTGATTCTTATGTTATTAGGCTGTGCTGCTTGTTCGTTGATCCTTTGGTTACCGTTTGGTTACTCCTTGCCTGTACTTTACGTTTATGCGGCACTCTATGGTTTCTTCTCAGGAGCTATCTTATCTCTTCCACCGGTTTGTTGTGGCCAGATTTCCAAGACTGAAGAGTTTGGGAAAAGATACGCTACTACGTACTTGGTGACTTCTTTTGGCTTCATCACTATGATTCCTGTTGGTGGTGCTATCGTTGGTAAGGGCCAGATAGCTAACTATAACGGATTTATTGGGTTTGTGGCAGCTTTGGCCTTAAGTGGTGCTGCTTGTTATGCCATTTCAAGAAGTACAGTTGTTGGTTGGAAATTGACTAAGTTTTAAAATTAGTAGAACAACTCTGAATCATATGCTCACTAATAATTTGTCATTCAGTTAGATTACTAACCTGTGAACAATACTTATCTTGATTCTTCAAGTAAGCTAATTGGATCTTTAACTCTCTGAAACTCAACCTATTTTGTAGTTAGCCAATTTATCTATACAAGCTCTAATTTCAAATATATATATATATATATATATCTATTATCGTTTATAAACCGTGATACAGGAATGAAAAAATACTGACCAGACAGAGACAAAGAGTGTACATCAAGCTATCCCTAACACACCCTCTAGACAAAACACCAACTGTGAAGACCAACACCAGGTTTATACTCTCGATGTGATAAACCAAATTGACCAAACCATATCTCAAAATCAGGAGTTGCACAATTATCAAAAGAAGTTTGACTTCCATAGGATCAGATTGTAAGTAGGAAGCAATAGTCCTGTTCTCGGTAATAGATGAGTTATCTGTTACATAATATTCCACCTCATTTGTGGAAATGGTTGACTGGATATCATCGAGCAAATCATGACTTTGTGATGACAGTGATGTGGTTTCTTTTGAGGATATAAAGTCATTGCCACCCGTGACACAGTTATCCATGCTTTCACCCAACAAGGTATTCACATCATTAGAGTTAACATCAAACGTATCGTTTTCACTGACAGAAGTGTTTGTAGTGGTGATTGAATCTCCCCGCAAGATACTGCGAAGATCACTCAGAGCTTGAATAACTGTGGCAGTATCAGGTCTGTTTTGAGGTTGTTTATCCGTCAACATCTTGATGAGGTCAACAAAACCTGGGTGCAAGTCCTTTCTGATCTCCTGGACTTTGAAATTCCTGATTTCCTCCCTCAATAGATCCAAGTTATTGAGCTGCTTGAATGGAACACCACTGTAGCAAAGAAAGTATAGAATCATACCCAAAGAGTACATGTCTGTCTTCTTACTGAATTGATTCTTTCTTAGGAACAGTTCAGGGGCAGTGTATTCAATTGTACCGGTATATCCACTTGCACTTCTTAATTCACCTTCCAACTGAGATTCACCAAAGTCCCCTATCAAGGCTGTTGGTAGTCTTGTCAAATCCAAAGGCTCATCTGATGAGGCAATTTCAAACTTGGAAAGATAGGATTTCGACATAAGACAATTCGATGGTTTCAAATCACGATGGATGATATGGTTTTTATGAAGCTCAGCAACACCGTTGACTAAATCGGCAAATATCAGGACAATCTCTTCATTTTTCAAAAATCTCCCTTGAATTTTCTTAATATGGTGTTGTTTCATTTCCTTGACAGTCAAAACGGGGGTCTTGATGTCGTTGACAAAGTCCTCCAAACTACCCCCAGAACAATATTGTTGTAAGATAAACGCACAGGGAACCTTTGGTCCAAAATCATTGATAGAGTCAACTTCAAGCCACACATGGTTATAGTTTACCAAGTTCTTGTTGTTGTACGAGATCTTCACCAACATGTTCACTTCATTTAACACCTTCAATAGCCATTTGGGATCATCGCCAATGGTAATCTTCTTCAAAGCAAATACGCCCAAGCTGACATCACTGAGGAAATGTTCAACTTTATAAACAGACCCACGAGAGCCCTTACCTAACAACTCACGAAGCTTGAAGAAGTTTGAGAAATAACCCTGTTGAAAAATAGAGCTTGGAAGTTGATGGCCGGTTGATTCCAAAACAAAGTCCACATCCGTGTCATCATACAAGGGACTTGTCTTGTTGCTGTGAATAGGAGTGGATTCCCTTGTATCAATTGAGTTACCTAATAGCCTGAAATAATTAGCATGTATGGATCCCAAATGGTCACCCGATACCTCCGAACTAGAGCGGTTATCCTTTGTCTCAACAGTAACGCTGTCTCTTCTGGGATGATCGGTGTTAATCTTCGTATTTACTTTGATATTGGAACCACAATGAGGGCAAGTCCTTTCAAGCTCTATCAGATCGTTGTTCATTAAGGACAATTCTTGTGTATGTCTATTGTAAAGAACCAATGTGTTGGTATAACGATTGTCCAGAATCACACTATATTGTCCGTTTTCATAGGTACGGCTCCCATCAGAGGAGTCCTGATTCGAATCTGTGGGATCGCCATAGAGCACTAGACTCATCTTGTTATTTGTGGATGGCGGTTTGATGATAATATTATCTGTTGAATCTTAGATCTTTCTAGTTTGTAGTAGTAGTAGTAGTAGTAGTAGTAGTTGTTATTGATTTGTAGGTCAAAATCAGTTTCTATTGGTCACTGGCATTGTACAACTCTGCAGAATAGTGTCAATCCCCAGGAGTCTGCCTGTATCTGTTAGTTTGAATAAGAGACCTGAGACAAGTCAGCTAAAGAGAGTCTAACTTATATTATATTGCATGTTTTCCCCATACATTTCCATCCGCTTTTACCATATATTATTCCTAACCGTGCTGAAACTTACCCTTACCTGGGCGTAAATTTCAGTATAAGAGTGGATCGTACCTTGACCTAATTTTGGTGGCCACAAATTCAAAATATGTAGCTGTGATATTGTGATTATATGTGTTATCATTAACTGAGTGTTAAATTACATCTATCATCAACCAATTGGAGTAATATACTAAAAAAAAAAGGCCATCTATCTGATCTATCCGGGTATACAGTCTTTATTTCTTTGTTTGTCTTTTTTTTTTTTAAATTAATCCTTTCATAATCCTGTGATCCACTGTTTTTCTTTTGTTACGATTATTGGATCTGGAACGGAGTTGAGTTGAATTGAATTGTTATTACTATTATAAAAGCGTTATAGTTAACAGAGACATAGTGGTTCACATATAAAGGAGAGTAAGACTAAGCGACGACCACCAAACTACAATGTCGACTGTTGATACACTTGAGACTCTTGAGAAGACCAAATCTCACATCATCCAAAACCCACAAGATCTTCTGAAAGTGGCAACAACCATAAACAACATTGCGTCATCTTTAGAAGACCTCTCAGTGCAACAATGGTGCGCCCAGTTCTATCATGAGCTCTTTTCCTCATCTTCATCTTCAGAACAGAGTCAAATAAGAATCCCAACTTATCTCAAACAACAAGCTGCAAAGACTGTGTTTCCTTCAATGTTGAAGTTATCTAAAGTGCCCGATGTCACTGTCTATAGAAATGTGATCTTGGCCTTTGCATCTTTTTACGAGTTGGTGTTTGACCTTGTTGCAAAGACTTCAGACGGACAACTCTGGGAACAAGTCACATTGTTGAAGAATCATATTGTTCAAAACTGGAGAACTGCGTACCCTTTAAAGGCTTCCAAGGACACTGATGCGGATAAATTCAGATCTATTGGATCTAAAATCGCAGCAGTGAAGCTTATAGGGAAAATCATTGTTGTTCAATCTTCAATCACTGCGCCTTCTTCCGACCCAAGAGCCTCTGCTCCAGGCTTCAATGGTTCAGCCAATAGAAATGGAAACCCCAATGAAATCTCTGTGAGTAATGTTCCGGACGGCCATTACACATTATCCAAGAGCAAGCTAATGAGCGAAGCAGATGGATTGATGGAGTCTTTGTTGGGGTTCTTCCAGAAAGAAGACTTGTTAGTTTCACAAGCATTCATTGCTGTGTTAAATACATTGGTTTTGATCATGCAAAAGCGTAAATATTTGAGTCCTAAAGTTTTCAAAACTATTTCTGAATTTGATTACAATACGAAGTACCAAGGAGCAGATGATGAATTGTTGACCTATAAACTTCACAAGAGATTCGTTGCCAGAGCAATCAAGAATGCTTTGAACTATTGTATGAGAGCGGGTCTCATAAATTCAAGCTCACCATTTAATAGCAAGTTTGCCCGTTTAGTTCAAACCGTTGATGGAAGAATGAACGAACAGAAGAAAAGAGGGATTTTGATCAATGGTCCCTTGGATAAAGTGAATAAGAAGCCAAAGATCGAACCTGTTGTTAGTGTTGACACTGGGAACATCATAGACCACGCCTCTGTTTCCATTGAGGACACGGAGTATAAGTCCTTGTATCAATTGATCAGTGATGATAACGAATTGGCCCCTATCGATGTTTCCATCATTCCACATCAGACTTTGGTAAGTCTGGCAAATGTTGCGCTTGCCAAGATTGATACGATGGAGTTTATCAAGGCTTTGACTATGGTTTCTCAACGATACACAGAGATAACCATCAAGACCAACCAAGGCTTAGATGCAGGCGCAGAAGAAGTTAAGATTGACGAAGAACAGAAGTTGCAAGACGATGAAGACAATGCCCACATTCTAAACGGCGGAGAAGATGGCGAGACATTCAACGATGAAGAAGATGGTGGCGACTCCAGTCTACAGACCACCTTTGTCTTGCCTACCCCAACCAAGTTCACTGTTGAAGAGAAGAAGAAACATTTGAGTTTCATAATTAATAATTTTTTTCAATTTGCGAAGGAGTTGGAAAACGATGAATCATTAAACTCCTTTAATTTCAGTAACACGGCCACCAACGACAATGTTAATGCGGATAATGAAGTGGAAACCAATAATATCACTGTTGCCAAGGTAGCTATCAGCGAATGGAAGAAGACATCATGGTTAGTGCTGTTGACCAGATTGGCGACTAGAGGTCTGGACAACAAGACCACCACACCTACTAGTGCTGACGTAAAGAATGAAGAAGAAAAAGAAGAACAAGAAGTGGCGAACGAAGAATTCTCTGATTTAATCAGAGAGGCAATCTTCAACTACTGTATGGAGAACATCCTGGAGAGAATCGATCTTGTAATTGATTGGTTGAACGAAGAATGGTATGCCGAGCACACCAAGAACTCCAGACTGGGCGAGACTCTCAATACAGATGCACTATCAGTGCCAACCCCAACGTATTTCAAATGGGCCGAGAAGCTATTGGATGCCACTATTCCATTCATAGAGTCCACTTCAGCCCCAGCCAAACGTAACTTTATCCGTCTTCTATCCGATCTTCCTCACTTGAACCAAGCAATTGTGTTCAAATTGAAGTCCATATGTATTGATCCCTTACGTAAGGGGTTGGGTATGCAGTCGTTGACTTTCTTGCTAATGTTCAGACCTCCTGTTAAGGAGCACTGTGTTGCTTTGCTGAAGGAGTTGATGGAGGAGAATGAGGAGTTGAAGGAGAAGTCACAAAAGCTCTTGGACAAGTATGGTGCTTGATTGGAACTTAGAAGGGAATCATTGCAGTGACCAGTTGTACATAGGTAGCTATATGTTCTTAATAGACTTTTTTTTTTAAACACTTGAATAACAATTATCATTTAATTATCTATGTCATCACAGTAACTTGTATCAATATAATATTTTATTATGTCAAAAATTAGGTTCGTTTATGTGTATCTGTCAATTGGCTACGGGTAGAGCTGCTGCGCAGTACTGCGGACTGCTGTTTGGCGAGCCGCGGCAGGCAAGAGCTGGCCAGGTTGGAAAGTGAGTTCAATCTGAGTGAATGTTGTAGGTCTGAAGTTTGAACTGTTGAACCTAACTTAAAAGTGAGACAGCAATATTATCTGTTATCAAAAGCCAGATCTATCATCTTACTGTCATACACAGACTATCTCTTGTGATTCTTTTTCTTTCCAAAGTTCTGCTCCCCCCCTTTTTTTTTTCTTTCTTCTCTGCTTCTTGATCTTCTTGTACAATTTGCATTTTGACGAACCCACATCCATTTCTCACCCACAAGGACATTCAATATCTCATAGACAGACAGGTTCATTACACTCTCAGAAGTGGCCACAATCTCAAGCACAGTAATTATCACTTTTGGTCAATTCGAAGTATCTCAATCTTTCTCAGACAAGATATATACCTCACCATTGCGTAAAACCTGAATCTAATAATGAAAGGCCATTCCACCGGATTCGATTGGCTCAACATATCAGGGATCAAGTCTGATACAGACCTCCCTCCACCACCTGTATCTTTTGGTGTCAGTGCCTCATCCCCACATAGCTCTTCTACGACGAATTTGACCCAATCCAGCTCGCTCAATGACCTCACTAGCCCAAACAATACAACGGCTAACACCGAACCAGTGGAAGAATACGAAGATCTCATAGCTCCATTGTCTCTCTCAACCAACCAACTAACACCCGAAGAGTCAAAGACGTATCTTCGTTGGTATAACGATATGGTGGTGCGCAAGGGCACGACAGTCATCAAAGTTGCTGATGTGTTCAAGTTCCTACGGAATAACTTCAAAATGCCAAGTACCACCATCCTGTTGTTAGAGAAGATTTTCAAAGACATCATCAACTTGGAGATGGGTGGGTTCTTTGCCCTTCTCAGATTGATTTCACATGTTCTTCTCTTGGGCAAGACCCCAAGAAGACGTCTCACCAATATACCCGCCCCTATTTTGAGGCCAAAGTCCATTTTGGCCCGTAGGAAAAGAACGAAAGAGGAGGAACATGAGAATCTATCAGATTCAGGTGAAAGCAATGCCGACAGCTCTAAGATTGATTTGGACTCCTTTACCAAATTCATGCTTACTGGGGAAAGACCTAGTAGTGCAGGATCCAATTCAGGCAGATCCAGGAAGAAATCCAAAAGAGTGAAATTCTCAGACGAGGTTCCTGGAGAGTCAGACACTTCAGGACAACCTAAGACAATGGACTTGTCACTGCCAATGGATCAATTGTTACAACAGGCTGCCAATAAACACCCAACACACCCAGTTCCACAGATCCAAGTAACGGAAGATGACGAGGAGTTGAAGGAAATGAAAGACTCGTTAAACCATTTCCAAAACATTAGAAACGTCGACAGTGCCCTTATTCGTGGAACTCCGTCACAGATCCCATCGATCTTCTTTGACGAACTGAATAACAGTGGAATGGCTTCGCCTGACCTACAGAATCTATCTCCAGTTCCAACAGGTCAACAGACAATCCCTGGTCTCTTGGCCCCAAACCATACTGGTCCTATGCCATCCATATTCAATGCCTACGCGACGGAAGAATCGCTTTCTCCAAATTACACCGGTTCCAGTGACCAACAACAGCCTTTGAAGCCAGCCATGACGGGCTCTCTATCTGGTGGATTAAGACAGCAATTCCATGTGGGAGCTCCAGCTTTGGAACACCAACATATGATCCAAAACTCATTGCATCTAGGAGGAGTAAGTAATGGGAATGGGAGTTTTGATACTTCAAGAACGCCTTCTCCTTTAGTAGCCCAGCCTGCTCCAGCACCACCGCCTTCCAGAAGGTTGAGATCACGATCAAATCCAAGTCCTATGCTGGGACATCCAGCACCACCTCCTCCTCCACCAGCTAGAAACTTTGGAACGCCACCTCCAGCATTACCACCTAAGACTACGGATAAAATAAGCTACACAAACCAATTCCAACAATTCTCAAACCAACAGCAGCCACAGGCATACCAAAACTTTGCATCTAATCAACAACAACAGTACCAGCAGCAGCAACAGCAACCATTCTCACCAGTACCAACACATACAACCACACAGCAGCAGCACCACCACCACTACGTCTCACCTACGGAGTTCTATCAAACAATGACTGATGGTGGTCTCAGTAATGGAAGTAGCAGTAGCGCCACTGGGGATATATTGGGGGATTTGAAATCTTTGCATGATGAAGTTGAAAGAATACGTGGGTTTAGTAGGTGATTATTTGTATGATTAGAGGTTCATTGACTAGGATTAAGGTGAACTTTCTGTTCTATCATTATCATTATCATTAACTGTAAAGCTGAATACACGCGCAAACACAGACATATTTTTTTTATATATATATATAGCAATAATATATTATATTATATTATATAACTCTGTGCTTAATATAATTAGCTGAAGTTCGGCGGCAAAGCTTTTATTTTGGCGTAAACTCTTGAGGGAAGGAACAAATTGCAGGAAACTTTCCTAGGAAAATCACGAAAATTGGCAATTTGAGTTTGTTTTTGCCAAAAACTGACAATCCATGAACAGCTTAAACCCACTTCAGTGGGAGGCTGCAGCTTTTTCAACTAAGCCACTTTATATAAGCATATTAATATTATTATTAATAATAGTTTGTACCAATCATAGAGACGTGTTGATCTAATATCAGAGCTCACTCCAATTATCATATACTTTGACACACGTTCCATCAGGTCAATTGTAGTTACAGTGTCAATCACAGGTGGGTTTGTTTACTGATTAAAAGACTAAAGGTAAACTAAGATCATAGTTATTCCAGGTTGATCTAGCATTCACAACACTTTAAATCAGTATATTCAATTTTTTTTTTTTGATTCCCCATCTCACAGAATCCAAGCAATGGGATTATCATCAGAGATCAACAAACCTCCATCTGATTCAGATCAACAGGAGGAGAATTCACCTAAGGAACAGATTAGACTTTTTGGAAGCATTAATCTCAATGACATTGACGGAACATTTAGAACAGATGACAAGACAAACGTCAGAGGAGACCCTATTTCTGACAAGAAGGTGGCTCCTCAGAGGTTAACGTCTGTTTTCAAGCCTTACACCTCCAAAGAGTCTTCATCCATCAATTCAAGCGAACATGGTTTCTTCAACTCCTCTGAGAAAGTCACTATATCCAGATCTACAGACAAAAACATCCAGGACAATAAATCATCTGATATTGGAGTCCGTAGTATAGAAATGGCCTTTGATATTGAGAAAGATACTCCAGACAATGAAAATGATGATGATGATGATCACTATATTGAAGACGAATATGAACCAGAAGTGGACAGTCTACTGATACCAATTCCTACATTACCAATGAAGCTTCAGTCAACAAAATCGCCTCAAAAGAGATCCACTTCAAACTTTGACACATCATTCTCATATTTCTCTGAAGACCAAGGTGTACCATCCACAGCCAAATCCCAAACAAAGGAGGAACTTCGGAAGGAGATTGATAATTTGAAGATTCTCTTGAGTACGACAAAAAGACTTGACCGTTTGAATCTGAACGTTCCTATCCCAACCAAGGAGACACGTGGTTTCCAAAGCCCTGAACAACAAACTTTTGCTGTTGAGAATGTTAGATTGCAAGAGGAAAATATGGAGCTAAGGATGGAAATCGACGAGCTTAAGGCGGTTTTGACCGATAACAAGTCGATGTTTAACAACCTCAACGAAAGATATGAGAACCAATTGCAAGAGAGTTTAGAGCTGAAGAACGATCTGATTGAGACCAGGATGTTGAAAGACGAGTTGATCGACAAGTTCGAGTATGCCAATGCCCAGGCAGAGCATGAACACAACACTACCAAAGATACAATAAGCATGTTGCTATCCAAGCTTTCGTCCACGTTGAAATACGATCGTGATATAACTGTGAACCAAACTCTTGATTCGAAGCTTGATACACTCTCTGAGTTGGTAGATATCGCTGACACCAAAACAAAGGAAGCACTTGACAATACACAGAGCCAAGAAGCAAACCTAACCATCTCCAAACTTGAAAAACTCAACGAAACTCTCAGAAAGAAATGGGAAGAACTGAAATTGGAAGGTTTGGAACTACGTGTGTTGACAACCAAACAGGCGGAAAGTCAAGAACAGCTAAAGCAGAAATTCATGGGCTTGAAATCAATGTGTGATCAATTACAGGAAGAAAATAAGACATTGAAAGAAGACATCAAACTGAGAGACGAAACTATCGCTAACGACTACGATTCCCAGCTGACTTACTTGAAAACAACACTAGAGTTGACAAAGACCAATCTCACACGGAAGTTGGAGGACGCCAACAACAAGAACAGTGAACTACAAAGTGAAATCGTTCAATTGAAACAAGACCATATCCAACAAACGGCCTATGACAACCAGGAGATCAAAGCCATGAACTCAAACTTGATACAGGAAAACAAGAATCTTCAGTCCAATTTGAAACAGATTATGACAGAGCAATCCCAAGAAGTGAGGAAACAAAGACAGCTCACTTCCACAATTGACGCACTTGTGAGCGATAAGGCCGAGTTAAGCAAAACAATAGCCAAGTTGAGAAAATCGGAGGCAAACGTCTCTGAAAGAGCAATCCAATTGATGAAGTCTCAGGAACAGATGATGAACAGCAATGATCATTTGGAACAGGAAATCTTCGATCTCATTGAACTCTTCATTCGATTTGCCAACACTCAAAGCCTCATTTTCGCTCAAGTCCTGGAGGATAGTTCCATAGCACACTTACAAAGGAAGCTAACCAAGTTGAACTCCAGCAAGAGAAACTTACGAGACATCAACCTGAAACCAATGATCACTGCCATATTTGATTTCTTCTCAGAGACATCCAAATCGGTAGTCGAGGGGTATTTTGAAGATATTGACAAACTAGCAGATCAAGAACGTTCAAACGCAGAAGCTGCCCATAGCTATGAGAAAAAAATCGATCAATTAACAGAAGAATTGAGATGGCATATCAAGAACCAACATAATCATAATCATCATCAACCTCAATCACATAGTACTAATTCGGCGGTCCGTCCCCACTCTCCTGGTTCAAAATTAAGAATTGAAGCCTTGGAAAGAAAATGGAAGGCTGAAAGAGAAAAGAGAAAGATTGAAGGTGATACGGCTAATCTTGCAATGAAAGAATTACAAGATAAAGTCGAGATTCTTAACAAGAAATTGTTCAGATATACCCATCCTGAGAAATTTACAAAATGAATATTTTGTGTCTTGAATTAATTCTTTCATTTATCCACTCTAAATATATATATTATTCATTAATTGACGTAATGAATCACATATCACGTAAAAGCTCGGAAATCTCGGACATGCAGTACAATATGCACGGTTCAAATTTATTTTGCAGTCTTCCTTTTTAAAGAAAAAGCCCGTATTCCCAAACATGCAGGACTATGCACGGTTCAATCTCAAATTGATTGCGTCAGCTGTTTAAAATCAATTTGTCTGCATATAGTTTATGGTGTTTCCACATGGACAAAATTTTTATTGCTAGTTTAGAATTAATGTTCTTAAATTCGTTCAGGCCTAGTTGAGGCTCTTGTATTTATAGATACTGTCGTGACTGATCAGTGATTATAGGAGATACCCCCCAAATCCACCGATCTACATGTTAGTTTATTAACCAGTAGATCGAATAATTAAGCTTATAGAAGAAAAATAAAAAGGGCTCATATCGTTATACAGTTATACAAATACTACATTATGTGTGAGAGGTGTTTTTATGTATAGTATAGTTGAATACCTACATTTGTAATAATTCTTCACATTATAATCTATTGATTATAAATTGTTATATTCAAGAACATACCTTACTACTTGGGGTATCCGTTGAATCATGTGGACCTGGTGCCAGACGAGAAGTATCCGAAGTTGTTGACGAATCTAATGTGGTATCGAGCTCGGGTAAAAGTTCTCTGGTAGAGGAGAAATCATCAGAATCTGTACAAGAAAGATTTGAAGGTGATGGAGATGATGATCTGTTTGAGGTAGGTGGTGTGTCTTTGGTGGAAAAATTCAAGGTTGATCTGTTGGAAATTGTAGATTTTGAAGATATTGGACTTTGTATTTCGGATGTCTTTTTAGAATCTTTAGGTCCCGGATTGGTTAATTTTTCTTCGTTCTTCACAAGAGCTTCACAAACCATTTTGAAGCTCCTAGTGCTGGCTTTCTGAATGAAAGAGAAAGAGAGTGATTTCAAGCTTGGAGGTGTTTTGGGTGTTCCTTCTAATTGATTGATGACAAACCTATCTGCTAAAGAAAGCGGCAATATTTTCTGTGAATGCGAGGCATTGGATAGAGGATTCTTTGAAAAGGAAGTTTTAGAACCAGTATGAGTTTCTCCTGTAGTATAAGTTGCAATAGTACAAGTGCTTGATATGTTTTCCATTACAGACATACGCTTTGTACCGACATATTTTCTGGTTCTAGCCTTCGTAGTAAGAGCACATGTTTCTGAAATCTTGGATAAACTACAACAATTGTTTGGCTCGAAACATCCAAGCTTACTGTAAAATGCAGCAATATCACCCACTGAATATTCAGTTTCTAGCGATGTTCTGTAAAATTGAAGACGATCGGATTGATGGAGTTTCCAATCCCTGATTAATTCTTCATTCAACTCATCAATATCTTTGCCTTTCTCAGTAGATAAAAACCGGAAAGCCGAATCATTTGGGACCTTGAGTCTTTGTTCATTTGGGGGATCCATGAATTCGAAGGCAAAAGTCAAGTTGGAATGAGCGTGGGATTCAGTGATTCTTCCTTGTATTATCTCATGCAGTGTCTTCTTGAAAATTGACTTAAGGTTCAAACTTAAGAAATCCACACAAGGTGGGAAGTAAACAACCGCAGTGTCATAGTAATCATCAGAAACAGTTTTAGCTTCCATATTAGAATCGTTTGGATTAGAAGCAGTGGGCTCTTTGTGAAAGAGTTGAATGCCTTTTGAGGAGAACTCACTGAAAATAGAGAAAGCAGCCATAAAACATTCGTTCACTTCCATAGACGTACAGAACCCATTATTGGTGTTGGCATCAGTGAAATATTTGATGTACTTGCGGAGAGAGTTCTTCATTTTGTTGATAAAGTTAGCAGTGGATGACTTTTTCACAGGACCTTCATTCAAAACCAAATACATTACAATAGTGTTATTGATATGAATAGGCAAAACACAAACCTTGGTTTTGCGTAATGCTTTTTCCCAAATAATTTCACTTTCAAGTCGATCGATCCTTTCTTTGAAACGATCAATTGTAGAGACATGATTACCATTGGTGAGGATCTCCTGTTCATTTGGTTTCACGATGTAACTTGGTTTAAAGGAAATAGTCAATGCAGAATCAGAATTAGTCTCTGATGAATCATCTGAGTCGTTACTCGCAACATCCAGAATGGTGGTGGGTTCGGCTTCTGTATCCTCAATCTCCTTCATTTTCTCATACAAACTGGTCTGGTTGAAATGACTCTCTAGTGTATGCTTGATATCATCCAATACATCCAAAGGACACACAACTGTAATCTTAGGCCCATAACTGAACAAATTATGGAAGTCTTTGATTCTATGTAAGTTTTCCTTGTTGAAATTGATCTGATTCTTGGGCTTGGAAGTGGTGATAATTGGGGATTGAACAGTAGAAGGTGGCGTGGTACGTTTACTGAAGTCAACCATTACTGAATAATAGAATTGAAAATTGGAAATAAATATTGGTTGAATACAATTAAATTAAGCCGGGTTATTATTATGATAAAGAATTCTTGATAGGTCAAGAATATGAATTTGAATATGAACAAGAAGATTGAATCGTTCTTTGTATATACCTTGATTTTGGGGAAGTTTTGTTAAGTAGGAAAAAGAAAAACAATATCACTAGTTTCCAGAAGGAAGTTCAAATGAAACCTTTATTATGGGAAACCTTTTAATAAATAGAGAGAGTCTGAGAGTCTGTGAAGTTGAATTTCTCCTACCGTAGTGGATCATTTTGATTTTCACTCAAATAGACTTACAGGAAAGATAATCCATAGTCTTGAAAGGTACTTTAAGGGTCACCGGAGTGGTTTCTTGATATGTTTAAATGTGTGAATTGCAACTATAACGAGCAGCAATCTGGGATTAGTTTCCTCTTTTAGACACCGTGAAAACTATAAACGATTTTCTTAGGAAATCAGTTGATCTTCCTGATGTTTACCTTTTGGTAGGAGCGCGCCGCGTATCATACTGATCCGGTTAAATACGGCAGTTATCAGTTATCAATAAATTAATTACATTACAACGCACGCACGTGATCGTATTCCCAGATTTATATTGCAGTGAGATAACGGGATAAGGACCGGTTATGGTGGCAAACAATGTGTATAACTAACTAATTAATACAGGTAAATTTGAACCTCAACAAAGTCTTTAAACTTTTAAGATGGAACGAATCAACAAGAACCAGCAAAAAAAAAAAACTAATCACTATCATCAATTCCTCTATAGTTGAATTCTACCACCTAAATTCTAATGACAGAACTTCATTTCAATATAAACCCAGCAGAATCCTTAGGAGATCTTAGACTAGGCTGTGACCTAAATGAAACGTTAGATCTTCTAACAAAATCCAAAATCCAAATCCAACTTCGCTTCAGTCAAAAGGATATCCAAGAAATCCCATATGTACTAAGATTGACGAAATATGATATCGAATTGGTCTTTGATCCACGAACTCAACAAATGGTAATGATAGATATTGGAATACCCAAATTAACTGCTATCAAGGCCTCTAATGTGCGCCTAATATATGAGAACGAGTTTATCAAGGACTGGACCTTTTCCAACTTATACAATGGAGTCTTTGGTCCTACGCAGAGGGGTGTTTCTTACGATGAAAATAACGTGTACATGTTGAACTATCCTGGAATGTCTTTGAAATTTGAAACTCCTTCAGCTGAGTTTGGAGCTGTTGGTGATACAGATATTCTTTCAATGTTATTGACCAGGACATATTTCGATCAGGTTAGACTTAATAGGCTTTATCTTCATCAGTATCCCACATTTGATTTGTTCGTTGACTCCCAAAACTCTAGTTTAATTAAGGATAAGCTCATGGTAAACAACCGTTGTAAGTTTGACACTTTATATCCAGATATTCAAACAGTGATTATATCAAAGGAGAACCAACTAATTCGAATTGAGTACACAAATCATTCAAAGCCTCCACTAGAAATCAAGCTCAACCAATCATCACCTGAAGATATCATGAAATCATTAGGAATTCCAGATGAGATCTACTTCAAACAACCGTCAAAGCTCAACATACACAAGAAGATATACCTAACCAGCGGGAATAATTCACAAAATGGTTCAGATGATAACATTAATGAAGACAGGGGACCATACACTACGAAAGTTGATCAAGACTTCTTGTATCACAATTATTTCAGATATGGTATTGACTTTCTTTATGATCATTCGCCTTCCAATCTGAACAAAACTGGTACGTTGGTAAAGGTGATATTCCACAACAATCTACCGTCTTCCAAGACCACTTTTAGAAAATATAAGAAATCACAGTACCAAATTCCTTTTCTTGGTATTGATTCGTCATCTTATTTCCATGAGGTTAGAAAATCATTCCAAGATCAATCTTCTGAGACAAGGTACGAAGAGGAACTAAACGATCCGATTATTATCATGAAGGATGTAGCTGGGTTGTCGGTGGACTTCTTTGATGACCTTGATGATTTCTGTCATGGTACTGGTAGTAATTCAATTTCTGGAAGTAGCTGTGAAGAGTTGGCTGTTGGACAGCAGAAATGTTTATTCTATGTTATGACTAGTATCGGTATGGTATGGGAAGTCATTGAAGATGAACAAGTTGAAAGTCTAACGTTATTTTAGCAATGTAATATTACAATTTCAAGTACAGATTCACAAGATATACCTTTCAATTGAAAGGTAAAAGAAACGAAGTGTACTAGTACTACAGGTGTTCTGTCTTTTTTTTTTTACTTATACTATATAAAACACAATTCATTAAAAACTATTCAAAAATTCATTTTTCTCATTAACTAAAAGCAGACTCTTACCCAGCCAGCTACTCAAACACTCCATGGGTCAATACTGTCATTCCCACCATTATGTTGCTGCTGTTGCTGTTGGACATTCTCTTGAATAAAAGTTCTTTCCTGATTCATAGAGGGACCTGTTCCATTGCTGCCATTGTTGGCTGCAGTGTTATCAAACATCATTGTCTGCATGCTCATATCATGATGATGATGTTGTTGTTGAGGGATATTACCATTCATAACTGGGCCTGGAGCATTGTTGGTGTATGTTTGGGTAGCATAAGATCTGGAAACAGTGCTGCCGGCTTTGTTGTGACTATTGCTGTTGCTGTTACTGCTTTTCTTCTCTTCTTCCCTCGGCACAATGTCGATTAAGAAGTCAAACATATCGCTTTGTTGTAAAGCAGCAGCGATGTCTGATCTTTGTAAAGTACGTCTCTTGTTCTCTTCGGCATGAATCCAGGCTCTCATGGTGAGCTCGGTGATGAAGATATCACAGCCTTTAGCAAATAGAATTGGGGCCTCTGCCGAAATCATCTTGACTTCATCGTCTGTCTTCATCACCTTCTTGATACGTGCTAGCGGTAGCTGATGGTTCTTGAAGTCGTGGTCCTCGTGTTCGATCGAGTTGATTGTCTCTTGCCAATAGTTCATCATCAGGTTACGGTAGTGGCCTGTCAGACCTTGTGCAACGTTAGCAAACGCAGAGTCTCCCATCATATCTTCTTCCTCTCCTTCTTCATCTCCTTCTCCCTCTCCTTCTTCTTCTTCTTCTGCCTGCTCTTCTGCATCCTCACCATTTTCTTCCTCTTCCTCCTGTTGTTGGTTCCCAGCGTCTTGCTCCGGTGCACCATCATGTACTTCTGTTATACTGGATTGTCCCTGTGGGATAGTACTGAAATGGGTCTGCTGTGTTTGTTGGCCATTGGCATGGTTGGGTATTTCGTTGAGTAAATCTGTCCCGTCTTGAACCTCTTCGTCTTCTTCATCGTCATCCACAGGGTGATTAAGATATGCGGAGGCTTCAAATTTGTATTGTTCGTCCATATTCATTGTATCTATATTTTATGCAGATATTAAGAGGAGTATTTTCAATGAAATGAGGAACTGTTCTGGTAGGAATGAAGGGGAAAAAAAAATGACACCCTTATAGATGATGTTGTTTTTGTTGTTTTTTGACTACACCTGTTGTGACCTAGTTTTCATCGGTTTTTTCCACATCTAATTTTCGGTTGTCTATTTCCAGGGCCCGCCTGTAATAAAGTTGATACCTCGGGTGTTATTTTTTTTTGCAGGTTGATTTTTAAAAAAAATTCAAGCACCCGTTGATGTTGTTTATATGGACAAATCTGCTAAGGGCTGTATCTGTCTGCAGGGACATGTACCTTGCTGACTAAGCTTCTGGAAGGTGGAAATTTGCGGAATGTGGACAGCTTTTGTTATCTGAGAATCGATATCTGTGTCAAACACAATCAACCCTCTTTTATCTCAAAGATCCTCATACATATATCCAACAAGCTTAAGATAGTTCATAACCAGAACTAATATCACGGGATTTGAACCTTATCACTCCTTGAAAAGTCACCCTGAGCTAATTTATAGATATCTTTTAAAATCCAAGTTATATAAACAAATCATGTCCTCACGAGTCTTCAAATCCTTTGACACAGAAATCAGGGAATCACTAACACCTGCTCCAATTTCTAGACCTACCACCACTTCCAACAACTCTACAAAGGATCAAGATAGAGAATCTCACAAACCAGGAGAAATAACACAGCCACAAACATCAACAAACAAACCTTCCAAGAAACAACAATCATTATATGCCGCCCCTGAGAACTTCCTAGAAATTGAGGTCACTAGCCCTCAGACACATGGATTGGGAAGTTCACAATACACAGACTATCTAGTGATATGTCGTACCAATATTCCGTTGTTCCGTTCCAGGGAATCATCTGTTCGTCGTCGTTACTCTGATTTTGAGAAGTTTAAGAAATTGTTGGAACAGGAAAGTTCAAGAGTTATCATTCCATCTTTACCAGGCAAGGTGTTCTGGGGAAACAAGAGATTCAGTGAAGAAGTTATAGAAGAGAGAAGGGTTGGATTGGAGAAATTCCTGAAGTTTGCTGCTGGTCATCCACTTCTACAGACAGGATGTACCAAATTATTGGTTAGTTTCCTACAAGATGAACTTTGGAATCCAAATGTGTACTATTGAAGTTTAATGGACTGAAATATATATATATATAATTTACAAGGAATTGAATTGAACTAAATTAGATATCTCCAGAAAGCTGTAGCTAGATAGGTAGTTCACGATAAAAACAATCAATCCTGTTTAGACCTTTTGATTGTCAGCATTTTCAGCCTGGAAAAAATTAACAGCGTAAGGAATCAAACCATAAGAATTAGCCCACTTTCTAACACCAACAGCAGGTTGTCCATACCCCCAGTTAGGTCTATCCGAAGGTGGCGTGAAGTTAACACGTCCATTTGGTTGTTTGTAGATGACAAAGACATAACGATGCTTTCCAGTGTCCAATGGAGGACCAGGTGGTTGATAAGGCAAGATTTCATCACCTGCTTCAGTCAAAGGTGTTGACGAGATAAACTCTGAGTCTGGGGTGAGAGAAGTGAGTTTAATGTTTGTGGTGATATAATGTGCATATTCAGACCATTTCTTATCAGTACGAGATGGGGCGTCTGGATCAGTCATGACCAAAGTGAAGAGATCAGACTCGTTGACGGTCTCAATCCCTGATGGATCATCTGTGGAGGACTTGGATGGGGAATTCAACGTTAATTGGAAGGTTGGTTTGATTTGTGTGTCTGAAACCTTCAAGGTGTTTCCAAGGGCAACCTCATTGGAATTACCATAGGAGATGGTGAGAAGACCCTTTGGTTCAAAGGCGTCAAGGACATCAGGGAAAATTCCGTGTGTTCTAAATGATTCAATGATCGAAGAAGAGATTGTTAACAATGACATTTTGCTGACTTTGTTGATTCCTAGTGTGTTGAGTTTCAATAATTGGGGTACTCCTGTGTTGTTTGCAAGTGGTGGCGATAGTCTTGATGAAAGTAGGGTCCTTCTGACAGTATTTAAAGTAGTTGGACTTCTAATGTAAAACATGAAAAGGAAGGAAGGAGCTATTGGATTTCAGCTCGTAGTGTGTGTGTTATAGAGAGAATCCGGTGGCAAATAATTAATCGAATTGAAATCATTGATTTATTGCTTTGATAATCCACACATGCTCACATGATAAATAGTATTTTGAGCTCCTCACTATTTCGTTTAATCTGTCACAACTGGTCAGGTGCTAGATTACGTCAAATACGAGGGGGGGGGGGGGCTACTGCAGTCTGTTACAGGTGATCCCGTGATCTGATTTCATCAGCCATTCTGTCTTTCAGATTGTTTCAGTTAGGTGTTAGGAAAAGACGCTGTTGTTTCATATAAAGAACTTCGAAAGACAATAAATACACTAGAAGATAGGTCTATATCACACTGTAAAAAAAAACAATGATTGTAGTTGTATCTACTACGCATCAGAGAACTCGGATCTCAGAAATTTCAATGTCATACTTCATTATATCCTTATATCCTGATAATGATTCAACAGCTACATCCATTAACGCTCAAACTATTACCAAAGTCAACTGATTTACCTGAGAATCCACCAACACCATTCAAAGGTTCAAACTTCTCTTCAGGAACATCCTCTGCGATACCAAAAAACAACTCTTTGACACCTTCACCAGTCTTAGCACTGGTCTTAATAAACTCGATGTTCAATCCCTCTCTGTTCAATCTTTCAACCTCGCCAATGATGGTATCTTCAGTCACCAGACCAAACGCCGTAGTCTGATTGGCCCCTGCTCTGACTAAATCGCATTTATTCCCCACCAATTTCACAATAACACCACTATGACCACCATCTGTAGTTCGTAAACCTTGTATTTTTAACTCTTCAATCCATCTCAGAGCTCTGTCCCAACTTCCAGCAACTGCCAACTCACTCATATCGAATACAACAATGGCGAAATCCGCACCACGGTAATACATAGGCGCTAATGATTTATAACGTTCTTGACCTGCCGTATCCCATATCTCTAACTTCACAGATGTTTGGGAATCAATATTGATTGTCTTGGTGATGAATGCTGCTCCTATTGTAGATTGGACATTGGGTGTGAATTGTGTTTGGATGAAATGTGTCACTAATGTTGTCTTACCAACTGCGGATTCTCCTGTTTGTCCTTGTTAGTTACCTCCATCAGAATGATGTATGGAAGGTAGTACATACCTAGTAATACTAGTTTCAGCTTTGCCTGTTTCTGTACTATATCTGAAGTCATTTTTAGTCAATTATCAGTTCAAACTGATAATTAAAACCATGCTTCTTAAGTGTATTGAATTCTTTGATATACCTGTCACTTTAGCTTAATAATTGCTGCCGTCCGGCTTACCTACTACATATTTTTTTTGCTGGAACTTTGAGTACAGAATGTTGAGGAAATAGTCACGTGTCCCGTGCCATACCAAAAGGTCATGATGTATAGGCTACAAGCTCGAAAATGTCAATGAATGCTTCTTTAAATACTCTAATACACACCGAGACAAGATTAACTAATTGCTTTCTTTCATTTCAGTATCGCCATCCTCGTTTGTATCGTGCTCAGTTGCAACTGGAGCAGTCTCTTCAGCAACAGCTTGTAGTTGTTCAGTTTCCCTAGCCTGAGCTTCTCTAGCTTGTCTAGCAGTTTCTTCTTCCATGGATAAACGTAAAGCCATAGCAAGTTCAGGGTCCATATTTGGATCACCGAACCCAAAATCATCATTACCAAATCCGCCGGCTTGGCCTGGATTACCAAATTCATCTTCACCAAGAATAATTGGAGATGAGGCCACTACTTCATGGAGAAGTCTATGACTTGGTGGAACTGTGAGTAAGTGACTATTATCATGTGAGTTAATGATAGAGATGAACTTCTCCAATTTAGTTGTGTTCAATGATTCTTCACCGTAATTGATGAAATCGATGGCGATATTGTTTTTCTTCATTTTCTTGGCCAATTTTTCTAATTCCTTCTCACTCTCATGGATTGGTGAACCAACAAAGGAAATGATTCTTTGATGTTGCACTTTATTTTGACGATGCTTCAAGGCTAAAGCTGCAACTTGAATACCAGTGGCAAAATGTAAATCACCATGAATCTTGGTCTCATGAATACCCCCTAACAATTTACCATAATCAGCTGTCAAAGTGGATAAAACCTGTGGACCATTCCCACCAGCTGCTAGTAAACCCACTGTGTTTTCAGGATTGGAATTGACCTTGGCTTGGAATATAAGATCAACTGCATCCATTTGTGCTTCAAATCTGTTGGTTGGATAATCACCGTTTCTAGTGAATTCGGAGTTGTCAATGACAATCATTGTAGCTTCTAACACCATGATGGATTAAATATATATATATATATATACAAATATAAATATAAATATGTGGTATTTGGCGGGGTGTGATACTAGGAGTGAATTGGGTGGTCTATGTTGACAAAAGACGCTTGGATATTGATAGTACACCTTGGTCCTTTAGTATGGTGGCAAACGTGTATCTTGTCGGTTCTCAGCTTGTTTATTTTCCTAAATTTGTCGCGCGTTACTTCCAATTCGCGGAGATTATCAAACAACTTCTTGAACACTTCTTCACCACTGAGGGTTAGGTTATTAAGCAACCACCAAAAGGCAGTCTCCACAAGTACTCTCCCCGGATTATATATCGCCAAGATGTCTATGATGAGGACCAATGTCCTCACGCTCCGGACCGTGAAAAGAAACGGCGAGAGCGAGCTCTCATTAGAAAGCGGTGACAGTACCACTGGACCATCCAACAGGCTGAACTCTTCATCTTCATCCAGACATAGAATCGAACAACAGACAAATGATTCATCACAGGCCCCGTTGGAACAGATTGACTCATTGCAGTACATTGATGAGCCCGTGTCTTTGATCTCGACACTCCACGATTCGAGGACGTCAACCGAAACGATCATGGTTGATATTGGTCTTTTCCCAGGCGCTTCAGAAGGTGATGTTGCTGAGTTGGAAGTATCTGATAAAAGGCTTCTCTTCATAGTCAAGAAACTGAACGGGGATCTACAAAGGCGAAAAGTGCAGTTGTCCATATCCAATGGTCTACAGCCAACCTTGGAACTCTCCTCACGGACGAACGTGTCTGTCAAATTGAAGGATAAAGAAGCAGTAGAGGCTGATTTGGTTGAAATTATGGTGAAGGATCTCAATCTTACCAGGGGAGACATGTGGATAGTTTCTTCTTCTTTGAACAAGACGTGTGTCTATAAATCGCAAAGGTTGAACTTCTTTGAGTCGATCAGATGTAATGTCAGTTTGATCTACAGAAACGGCAAGAGGGTGTTCTCTGGATATATTGGTGACAACACCAAGATTGTGTACAGATCTGAATCTGCAAAGTTGCTTTTCCTTATCCAAATCACAGAGGAGATGTATCATTTCCAGGAAGATGGGGAAGTCATGTTTCATAAGGTGGTGAACTCTCTTTTCCCCAAGATCTTCAAGAAGTGGCGAGAGAAAGGAACACATCATCTAATCACCATTGTGTTTGCCGCCAATGTTGATTTCTCAGATAGATCCTGGAGTGATTTGAAACAGGGAGAGAAACCAACGACTCTGAAGGATTACTTCAGAGTCGTTGTGGACCAAGTGAACATTGTGCATTGGAATGAAATCATGATCTCTCTAAGATATGAGTTTGCCAACTTCAGAAAGGGGATCGTTAAGCAACAGTTCAAGGAGGGAAGAAGGGGACATAGATTTGCCCCTGCGCTCAAATCGGATATCCTCAATACTATCAAGTTATCCACGTCCCTTGTCGTGGACAGGCTTAAGGATCCGGATCTGAAACACACCATCAATCACTTCATAGTAATCAGTGCTGGTAACGGGTTGTATGATGTTGATTACGACCAGCTACTTGATACAGGGAAGAGGATTCTTGAGACAGAGCTCTCTGTGGATATAATCTGTCTGACACAGCCACCTCTGCATGTCACGCCGTTGTTCAGATACAGAGACAAGACGAACGATTCGTTGCACCATGTTGTTCCAGGTTGGATCGACGTTTCCTTCTGGACCCAGGACAATTACAGGGACGTGCAGTGGCTGCCACGATGTAAGATGTACGAATTGCAGATGATGGGTGTCATGGAGAATGAAATGAATGCCATCACTGTCGAATATTTGAAGGATTCTGTTTCTGAGCAGCATAGCTCTGTCATTGAGAGCATGAACAACTACGACAAATGCTGCTTCCAGTCCGGGGTCCACAAGAAACCAATCAACCAGTCTATGCTATGGAAGGCTTCCAACTTAGCCGCTGTCACCCGAACAGAGGAGATCACAACCACTTCTCCAACGTTCAGCAGTGGGAGTGCCAAATCGGCAATTTTGTCTTTACAACAGATTGGGAGACAGAAGAAAGATGGGATTGGTTTCTTGAGGCCTAACAGCAGCGCAATCAAGACGATGTCAACTGCTGCTACAGACAATACAAGTGAGACTCGTTCGATCGGATCAGGACACACAACTTCAGTCAGTAGACCAGCCACTTCTCAATCCAATCAAAAGTCGTGGTTTCTTCAGAACCAATCAAGAGAACCAGCTACCAACCCTGCTTCTTCGCCAGAGACCAAGATTATCTCGTTGGATATCTTGAAACAGATGATGTGGACAGAGATCGATGGTCCTTCAAAGAAGCTTGATCACGACACCTTAAGAAATCTAAGTGTGGGAAGATGGCAAGATGTCTTCCCCAACAATGTGAAAAGAAGAAGCATCAAGTGGAGATCGTTGCTTTCTCCATCAGAGCTTCCTGTCATGACGCCTTTGTTCCCAAGCATTGAGGATTTCGAGGCCAATTTCACCTTCCAAACACATACTGTTTCTCTAAGCGTAGACAGGGAAGAATACATGAACATCTCGGACTTGATGAGAGACATGATCCATATTCGATTGATGCTGGGGTTCCAGATATGCTATGGTGAGCTGGTGGAAAAGATTGAGACCAAGAGACAGGGACAGGGCAACACGTCCTTGATCATGAAATACTACAAGTTCTCCGGGGATTTGGTGGGTTCCAGAATGTATTTATCTGTTGATGACGAGATCCATCGGATCTCCTGTGAATACGACGGGACCATTAACGTTCAGAGATACACCAGAGCTCAGATGAAGTCCTTGATCTCAGACAAATTCAACGACATTGTCATCAGAACGAGATACCAACACAATTATCACGAGTACGATCCAGACCCTAAACTTATCAACCCACGCCATCCAAACTGGAACCATTACGACCAGTTGTTGGCAGGCTACGATGACTACATGGACTTTGAAGATATCTCCGTGCACAGAGTGAAGTTCGTGCTCTTGCCTACTGACATTCCGAAGTCTACGTATCTGACATCCGCCACAGACGAGCAATTGACACCGGAAGAAACAAGAGTCGAGGGTCTACGAAGACTGATCATGGCTTTGAACAGAGGCACGTTTGACCCAAGTTCTAAGAAATCCAAGAAGGTGAAGTCCAAGTCTAAGAAAGAGGAGATTTTCCCGGAGATCAGCTTCTATACTGGTGATTTGATCTCGTTTCTAAAGGAGGATTTCAACAAAACCGATGTGAATGTCTTGGAGAACTCGTCTTTGAGCACGGGATCTGCCATGGAGGAGATCGAGAGTGAATTGACAGGCTCAAAGGGGTTGAAGCTACAGGATCGAAAATGGCATTTCAAAGTCCACAAGAATTGTTTCAGAGGCACAGATCTGGTCAGCTGGTTGATTGAGAACCTTACCGATATCAATACGAGAGAGGAAGGTGTTTCTTTCGGGAACCAGTTGATGACAAGTGGTATTATCATCCATGTTGAGAATCGTCATAAGTTCCTTGATGGCCATTACTTCTATCGTTTGAGGGCCACAGGAATCACGACTTTCCCATCGGACAAGACCAAGACTGACGCTTCTTCAGAAATGACCAAGAAAGACAAGAGTTTCATTCTGAGCAGATCACTAAGATACGATTTGGATCCAAAGGGCAGCTCCTATAAAGTTGAAACAATGAGAGTTCATTTCGACTCGGTGCACAATCCAAACCACTGTTACCACATCCGATTGGAATGGTTGACGGCGACTCCAAAGCTCATTGACGACACTGTCAACTCATGGTCCCGAATGTGCGACAGATACGGCTTGAAGCTGGTGGAGACCCCATGGACGGAACTCTGTGAGATTCCAAAGATGAATCCATTCCATTCGTACGTTGATATTTCTCTCGCCATAAACCCTTGGACGGACAAGCTGTTCTACAACGAGGAGATGATGAAGACAAACAAGTTCTATTACCACATTTATCTATTGGAGTCCTCTGGTTTCCTAATGGATAACAGAGCCTCTCTTTTCTTCAAGGATGATACTGACGAGACTCTTAAGGGTGACTTTGAAATCCGTTATTCTTGGGGTAAGCCGCAGTTCAAGTATGCTCAGTATATCCATAAGACAGGCGCTTATATCGCTGAAGTTAGAGACACTGGTGACTTGTTCTTGGCTCCAAACAACACACATGTCGCTCGAGTGAATATCAGTTCTCAAGACCAGGCTTCCTCCTCAAACCAAAACGATCTTCAACAATCTCAGATCAACAATAATAATAATAATAATAATAACAATAACAATAACAACAATAACAACAATAATATTAATAATAGTACTGAGGATTCCGGTAATATTTTGGATTCCCAAAAGATCATGTTGGAATTTAAGGCAACATGTATTGACGCTAAGAAGTTGAGGGCGATTTTCATCCAAGCTAGAAACGAATGGTATTTAAACTTGAGAAACCGAGAATAACACTTTTTTTTTTTTTATTGAATATACTACGAGTCTGTGTGTGTGTGTGTTTATAATATAATCAAATACATAGTTTTATTGTAATGGATCACAGATCTATTTAGCAACTCTTTGAGCAATCTTGATAGCGTCAGCTAAGACACCAGCAGCAGTGACCTCGGCACCGGCACCAGCACCTTGAACGATCAATGGGTTGGTGTAACGTTTGGTCTTGATGGAAATGACATTATCAGAACCCTTTAAGGCGGCAAATGGATGGTCGTAGCTGTACTTTTCGATACCAACAGAGACAACGTTGTTGACTAAGTCGACCTTACCGATGAATCTTAACACCTTGTTTTCAGCAGCAGCGTCATCCTTCAACTTTTGTAACTCGTGGTCGTAGTTTGGTAACTTTTCAAGGAATTCAGCTGAGGTCTTGACGGATTCCAAATCAGCTGGGATCAAGGATTGGACTGGGAAAGAAGTTGGGGATTCAACCTTGGCGCCGGATAATCTGGCCAAGATAGTGACCTTTCTGGCAACGTCTAAACCGTTCAAGTCATCTCTTGGGTCTGGTTCGGTGTAACCCAAGTTCTTGGCTACAGTGACGATTTCAGAGAACTTGACATCCTTTGGAGAAGCAGTGGAGTACTCGTTGAAGATGTAAGACAAAGTACCAGAGAAGATACCTTCGATCTTTTCGATTTCATCGCCAGTGGCGACTAAGTCATTGATAGTACCAATGATTGGTAACCCAGCACCAACAGTGGCTTCGTGGTAGACTAACCCGTTGCCTTCCTTGGAGGCAGATTCGAACAGAGATTCCCAGGAGGCTAAGTTGTCGGAGAAGGCCTTCTTATTTGGAGTGGCGACAGAGATACCGTTTTGGACTAACTTGGTGTAAGTAGAAGCAATTTGGGCATCAGAGGTGTTATCAACTAAGATGACTGGGTTTGGAGAGGCCTTCAAGAACTTAACTAAGTCATCACCGACTAAGTTGGCATCAGAGGCAGCAGCAGCTATCTTGGACCAGTTGGACAAGTCAATTGGTTGGTAATCTTTGGAGATGACAGAGTTTTGGTATCTGGCGATCAAAATGACATTGTAAGAAATGTTGGTGGACTTGAGGGCGGCTAATTGGTTTAAGAAGGCGGAACCAACGACACCGGTACCGATGACTGCTAAATCGACTGACTTGACCATTTTGATATATATATATATATAAGTTGTACAAACTTCGTGTAATTGATTAATTAAATTGATTACGAAATGTCTTTTTTTTTAATTTCAGATCAAATAATATCATTATTATTATACTTTTGAAGCTGGACGAACTGGAAACTCGGAAAACCGCGGCAAACCGCCCGATTAAGTATCTTTCGCGGATTGTAACAGGATGATTCACAACTTCAACTTTATTTATCGTGATTTTTGGTCTTCAAATTATCTTATGGCCTGTCACTGAAACTTTTTGAAAATTGAGAGACGTGTTTGTAGATTATTTACTGTTTAGGCTTTAGCTATGGTTTATTGAGAATTAACGAGGACACTAGTGAACACGTTGCTGTGTTGTATAGTGTTTCGCTATTGAAAAATTACCTAATTATCTGAATGTTTCCTATCTATCTGGAACTGTGGCGTCCGCGTCCCCCGCCTTAAAATCATAGGATCTTTTTGGTATGCGTTGACTTTTAATAGATTTAACAGTTAATTCAACTGTTTCAACATTAATAATATTATGAACAAAACCCAAATCGGTAACAAAGTTTACTACTGATAATTCCTAACATTTTACACAATATGACCGTCACAGAGAAGAAATGGAAAGGCCCTGAATCTTCAGCAACACGCTCACATCAACGTATCACTGAAGTGCAATCAGTGGTTTTAAAAGACGGATCGTCTGCTACTTTATACCCAATCTACTCGACTGAAGTCTCCAAGGACACCATATCAGACTCTTTTATAGACTTTCTACATGTTGAATTCAACAAGGAGATCGAGAAGGGTGATACTTACCCGTATCTGAACACATTAACCAGAGAAGGTTTCCTTGATTATTTCTTTGATTCTTTTACTGCTATCTTACTCCCATCTGATATCAAACCAAGTGATGATTTAACCAACTGGGCAGAAGTATTCCTTGGAATGTACTATATTAAGCCTAACTACGCTGGTCGTTGTTCTCATATCTGTAACGCAGGGTTCCTTGTCAATTCTACCAAACGTGGTTTAAGAATCGGTAGTGAGTTGGGTAAGACCTATCTGAAATGGGCTCCTCTGCTTGGTTATACTTATTCTGTTTTCAATTTAGTCTTTGAATCTAACCCTGGTAGTATTAGAATTTGGGATGGTCTTGGATTTGATAGAATTGGTAGAATTCCTGGTGCTGGTTCATTAAAGGGACAGGATAAGCCTGTGGATGCTATCATGTTTGGAAAGCATTTGGTTTAAGATAAATTTATATAGACTCAAGAAATACGTGTGAGTACATGTACAACCTTCAATCGACCGATCTTAAAAGCTAAATAGATTCATGGAAACCAATACATATTATAAAGATGTCATCAGTACCACAAAACGTTATACCTAGCTATAACCAACAAAACTAACAATCCTTCGGGAAAAAAACACAATTCCAACTACATTAAAACCAAAATTTAAAACAGAATTAATAAACCTACAATTTATTTGTTTTAAAAACATTAAACAATCCTAATTATAAACCCTAGATAAAACCCATTAATAAAAACAATATAATCAACAATAAATACCGAACACCTCAACAAACTTAAGCTTGAGCAGTAGAAGAGTACTTGGTAACAGCTCTGGTACCTTCAGAGACAGCGTGCTTGGCCAATTCACCTGGTAAGATCAATCTAACAGAGGTTTGGATTTCTCTAGCAGAGATGGTGGACTTCTTGTTGTAAGCAGCTAACTTGGAGGCTTCAGTAGCAATTCTTTCAAAGATATCGTTA
>JAKUBK010000190.1:0-48772 GCA_030566875.1 Waltiozyma chaumierensis | reverse complement strand
TATATTACCGAAATGAGTCATTCGACTCAGCGAGTAAGCAACCGCAGAAGTGGGCTTTAGGGGAATAAATCACGTGCAACGTGGTGCATAACGGAGATATGGATCCGTTCTGTAACAGAAACGTGATAAACTGCATATCATATATTATATTGAAAATTTAAATTTAATGAATTTAAATTTATAATATAAAAGAATTTATTCTGAACATATATATGACGACGTTAATTAATTATTTTGTAATATAAAAAAATACTTTTATAATTTTTATATAATATTATATATATTATTATTAATGCATCAATTTGAATAACGATCTCTATATTTTTTATTATATTCAGCTATATAATATATTACAATATTTATATAATAATGGCGATCTCATTAATATATATATATATATACTTAATTTATTAACACTTGAAACTATAACGTATAGTTAATCTATTAATTATAATAGATCGCTTAATTCAAATAGAATAAAGATTCTGCCTTAATTTATATGGAACGCCGCAGTACTTTATATTAATTATATATAATGAATTATATTGATCAATTTTAATTGTATTATATTACATAATATTCATGTGTTACATATATTTATAAACAATTTAAATCTATATTATATTATGTGATCTATACTTATTAGACGCCTACCAACTAAATTTAATTATCGCATGGAAGTTTAAATAAAATAAATATTTAGGTGTTCACTAAAACTTGACTAGTCTACTTGTAACTTAATGAAAGAAAAAGATCTTCAATTTCTTAATTTGAAGTTGACGGAAGTGAATACATAATAATTTAAGATATAGTCATGTGATCATATATAATTCAGCTAAGTAATTACTAATTATATCATGTGATCATATACACCAAGACTTGACCTTCATAGGCATGTTCCCCAATATAAGGACATATAATCTATGGTCATACCACAGGAGAAAAGGAATAGACAGAACCCAACA
Organism: Waltiozyma chaumierensis; assembly: GCA_030566875.1. Classification (NCBI taxonomy): domain Eukaryota; kingdom Fungi; phylum Ascomycota; class Saccharomycetes; order Phaffomycetales; family Wickerhamomycetaceae; genus Waltiozyma; species Waltiozyma chaumierensis. The sequence continues at coordinate 47,807 of JAKUBK010000190.1, read as the reverse complement.
ATATCTTAGATATGAGGAGTAACTGTGCTAATTCACTCAGATCTGTTGGAGTAGACTGTAGAACTGTACATTTGAGGAGAAAAAATGACACATATGAGGAGTCAAAGGACTAGGTATATGACATGATGATAATAAGGAGAGTAAGGATAGAATATTATATAAAGACTGACATATCCACTAACATTGATAGAAATTACTACATATAGAGCATACTGCTATAATACATTATCGAACCATCGAACAATATACAATCAAATTATCTAATAATTATACCGTGTTATTTAAAACTGGTGAGGTCTATCCAATAGCATGGTATGAGGTTACTAGGAAGTAGCAGCAATGGAGAAGAAGTGACTGAATATCATGGAGACCCGCAGTACTTTGTAAAAACAGACAGAAAAATCTCCCAAGATTTATCACTAGTTATTTTCATTCAGAAAACAGAAAATCAGAAAATCAGAACATCGGATTTTTCGATTTTGTCAATTTGAATCCTCCATAGGTTAAAGAATTAATTAGAAATGTGGTCGGATTTTCATTGAAGAGACCGTTGTTCAAAAATGCTTAATACTATGATCCTATGGTTTGTAAACAATGAAATGATGTTAAAGCGTTGTTGGACGAATTGAATATGAAGGTTTGAATGAGGGATAAAGTTTAACTTTCAACTGAGGAAGAACAATCGATTATTTTAAGGAGAGATCTATACAAAAAATCCATTTTTGTTAGTTGGTTAGGATTTTACATGACGTATGCAGTCCAACATTGAATACGCATATGTACATATATACTTGATGAATGTGCGGTGCACTGCAAGGTGAACACTAGCTGCATACAGTTACATTGCATTTAAACAACCAAGATTAAAGATTTTTATTTCACAGTCTCGAGTCTCGACTCTCTAGCGATAAGTTAAAGTTTGTTTAAAACTGCAGTACATTCCATATAACAAGATTGTAATAGGAAGTTTCAGGGATCCCTATACTCTTCTTTGATAATACTCGATAATGCTATCACTGCTTTCAGTTAAAATTCCATAGCCTTAGATGAACCGATATGGATATAGTCTCTTTTTTGACCTTTGTTTAGATGATGGAAGGAAGGTGTTTTTTTAAATACCAATGTACTTAGGGGTCACTTGATGTAGAAGAGGTTTTTGAATCGAGATTAGGTAATGGAGGGAATTTGAGAGGTTTATGGAATTTTTTCATTCATTCCAGTGACTAATAATATTTTACACTTCCAGAAGGATAATGGAAAAATAATCAATATATTTACGGACGATCAAATCTGATTCCAAATTGATAGGCCCACCGATCCTCTTTGTAACACAAACTGTTTCTGAACTACGCAGTGCGCACTGCGCACCCATTTCACTCCCAAAATGGTCGATACACTTACCATTTCTTAAGGATTAAAATGTTCCTACACTCAAATAAAACCCCAACAGTGCCTCTTTTCCCAGTCAGAAAACATCACCTACAACTCCAGTTCCCTCTGCAAGACTGCAAGGCTGCAACACAGCCCATGGATCATGTCTCAGTTCGCTCACCGTACTGGTCGCACAAGTATGCGTCCATACCTAAGCCCTCTGAGGCACTGTTGTATAACCTTCGACATTAACAGTCTAGATGTCACTAGGGTTGATAGAGCCAGTTATTCCCTCATCCATTCGAAAGTTCAGCCATGTGAACAGATTGAAACCTAAATGTTATTATAGATCACAAGAATGTCAAAGAAAGAAAACGTATGAGTGGATTGTTTTATCACTTTTCATGTCAGAATAAAATGACTTCAACATCCGTTTCCACTTCAATGAATCAAGTCATACATGAAAAACCAAAATGTACCGAAGATATTAAATCACAGATCGGTGATTTAATGATCTATGATTCTGTTTAAATTCGTGGCGAAGATCAGAGTGTTCTATAGAGTCTAGACTACTTTAATAGTAATTAATTCGTGGTGGAAACTGGACAAAGATCACAGTCTTTCACATCAAATACGTCCAAGAATTTATGTTGTTAGTGAAGTCTGAACATAAAATACATACACAAATATAGTTTAGAGTCTTAGATCGATATTAGGATTGGGGATTATCTGATATGTATTATGAACATGGATAATAATGAGGATTGTGGTATAAGGAAAGGGGATTTATTGATAATCTTTGACTTGTACTCGTTATTTGATTTTGAATTGAATGATCTGATGTGTTGATTGATGCGTTCACATTTTATGGTTTTTATATATGGGGTAAATAAGTGAGTGGGAAGAAGAGGAATTGAATTAATCTTTGAATGTCCTTGTAACCTAGGATGATCTGTCTATGTGGAATCTCTAGCCCTTAGAGTTGGGAGCAGTGACACAAAATCTACACTTGTTCAGCATACTTTGTGCGGGTTTGTGTTCTTTGTGATATTGTACTGTTAGTAATTGTTCAGAATTGGACGTATTGGTTGAGTTGGTATCGTTGGAATGAACATACTCAGCTACTGCTAGTATATTGTATAAGTAGTTCTTGATACTTTCAAACATATTGTAATACTAATCTACAAGTGAGTGCGATTCAGGATGTTTCCGGATTGTTGTTTGCAATCCCTATTTCTGGCCCATAATTGTAATGGCAGAAACACCTGGATAAACCTGTATTTATACTAAAAACTAAACCACTTGGTGTATAGTTAATCTTAAGCGTATCAAATACCTTATGAGTTACAATGTTATTCTCATAACCAGTAAATCCTATCCTGAAAGGTTCATTGATGTGCGATTCAGGATTATCGTCCATACAACTTCTTAAAGCCTTATTAACTCCGACATCGTATCTCAAACAGTAATATTACTACCATTCTTACTATTGTGGTTAAACCAATCTGATTTTTTACATGATCAAAATCGGGGAAAGTTGGTATATGATTTCTTATTTATTAATATTTGTTAGAAGATGGATTATGTAAGCTACATTAAAGTGTAGGCTGACTCTGGTGAGGCAGTATATATGTAGCTACATTCCCGTGTAGAAAAGTATCTCAGATACACTGCACTAAGTCCATAGTTGAAGAACCAATACAAATTAGATTAGCGCACTCATACCATTATGACCAACAGTAACTTTCAGTCTAGCCTAAGTAATAGCCGCCCTACAAACAACCAATATTTAATTTGTTTTTTTTAAATCTATTGGGATTTAGTGTTATTAAAAGTTAAAGTAACCACAAAGATAAGTTAACAAGCAAGATTTGGAAACTAAGCTAAGCCATCTTTTATAATGGTTGTACTTACTATATTTATGAGTTATCCAAAAAGAACACTTAGATGTTAATGGTGGATTCTTCAAGTTATTTAATGATAATATGCTATTGTATGATAGACAGTAAGAACGGAAGATATAGAGTAAAGGCATAAAAAATTTCGCAAGAGCCCCAACCCTCATAATACTCTAATGATATCTTCGGAGATCTTATGAGATTGACTTTGAGCCCAGCGAAAAGATTTAATCTGATAGAAGATGTGTCGTTGTTTTGATAACAAAGAAAATCATTAGAATTAGATAATTCAGAACCTCAGGATTACTGTTTTGAGTATTCTCTGAAGGAAGATAGAACCCAAAATCCTTATACTCCAATGAAAACACACCGAAGAAATTACAATGGATGCTTACTGTACATCCAATTAGTAACATCTAAATCCATTAAAGACTCTTTAAGGGATTGAACTTGATGGACTTCTAGGTGCATGTTCTCTGTATCTTCAAAATCTGAGTAATGTCCCCTTCTAATACCATTAAGGAATTGCCTCTGGTTGTCCTGTTTTCTCAGCTTAAACGAGTCTAATTCAGAAAACCCATTTTCATACTCCTTGAGCAACATATGATATTCTTGTAATTCGTTCCGTGTTAACCTACGAAGGTATTTTAGTGATGCCTGTGAATGGAAAGCAATTTCCAAGCTGTTCTGTTTAGGAATTTTCAAACTTTTTCGATCTTTAGGATGTAGTCTTTTTATAGCCAAGATCTCTTCCTTGCTATAACCTGGAATATTGAGAATGATATCATCTTGATCTTCGTAATATTCAGATTGCTGAGGAAGATTTGAAATATCAGGAAATCCAGAATCCTCTTCATCTGAAGAAGAATCATAAGCGGAATAATTATGATTAAAAGAATGATCTATGAAGTTCACATTGTGTCTATCAGGGTGGAAAAGATTCTCAAAGGCCTTTTCTGATGTCTCTAGTGCTAGAAGTTTGGATTCTCTTATGGGATGTGTACTGCTGAAGATCTTGTATTGTCCAGGGGACATCGTCTTATGAATCACGAATTCCTTCTGATATCTTTGGCTATGTGGCGATAAACACGAATCCTGTGTATCCCTAAACCTATCTGATTGGTTTCTAAGTGTTCTGGAGAGAAGATTGGAGGCAGATTCGTCTAATGGAGAAGAAGGAGGCACTGAAGGTCTGGTTTTGCTAACTGTACTTCCTGTAATGTTCTTGAAGAGCTGTCGTTTCACGTCCTGGTTCTTTCTTGACATTTATGATGGAAGTGTGGAAGGTTTAAAATTGGGTCTACTATGTAGCATGTAGTATGTCAAGACTTTTAGGTTATAGCTAACCTAGAGCTTGAAATTCATACAGGGATCACTAATTCTCAAGTCCTTGTGATCTAGATGCCTCGGAAGTGATAAATAGTCACGTGAAATAATGGTGACCGGAATCTATAGAAACAACAATAACTTAAGATATTTTAGTGAGAGGTCGGAATTTTGAATCCTGAAATCAGCCATTCAGGAGTATTAGAGTACTAAAAACAATTCCTCACGAGTCACACTAGTTCTAGTATTTTCTCAAGATATTGATTCTAATCATTTCTATTTGGGGAAGGTAGAGCCGCTGCAGATAAGTTCCGGCAGGTGAGTTGAAACTTGGAGGAGCTTTGGGGACGAAGCTACGGAACAATAGAGGTTCATGAGAGCAGTTTTTTTTTCGTCATCTAAATATTCCCGGTATGGCCATTACTTTTCAAAATTAGATATTTTTCGAAATGCAACGACATGTAATATTTGGTTAAAATCTTACAGATGTCTCACTTGCAATTTGGGTGATTATTTCAATTGGAAGGAAAACCTGTCCTTTGAAGACTATACCAACGATCACTGGTGATAGATTCCCTGTCAAGGGAGATGGTTCATCTTTGAAAATTTTGACAATGGTAGACATTAACTCAGACTTGTCAACTAGCTTTCTGTCCTCCTGGTCTAGCTTCATTTTATGAAGGACATCACAGGAAGTTTGAAGTAACATTGAGGAGGTTCTTGCTTCAAAATAGATTTCAATCTTAGCTCTGGTTGACTCAATATCTTCATTAGGCACATATAGCTGTCCCAAATTCCCTCTCTCTACCGAAGTCATAGCTCCAAGTGCGGTTTTGCCCTCACTTATCCAATTTTCAATCTTACTCTTAAGTGATCTCCTTCTAGCTGCTTGAGCCTTCGCCAAATTGTCATCAGTCATTCCTTCTTCAAGTTGAAATCTTGGAACCTTTTTCACCAGATAGTCATTTAGTTTATCAATCTCCTTACCATATAGTCTTGAATTCTTCACCGATTGTTCTTTGAGACAATGAAATTCACAGATATATTCTTTGGTAGCTAATAGTTAGCTCAACTTTGAGATAGCAACTTGAATCACTCTCTTCCTCTGAAAGGCCGTATTGTTCACCAGCAAGACCATATTCACTACTTAGGTTATATGGAACGACCGAAGTGGAAACCTTATTAGCGTCGGATGTTAACGATGTAGTTAACATTGCTGTTCGCTTCTTTAATCTATTTGGTTTCTGGATCTTTTGAACAGACTTTAAGACACCTAATGAAGAATTGGATGTGTTAAATCTAGTGCACCTTCGCTTGGAGACTTTTGATATGGATTTTTGAAGAGACGGGTTTAGATTCAATCTCTTATCGGTATCAGCAGAAGACGGGATTCTTACATCAGTATTCGAAGAACGTGCTAGTGGTGATAGTGATGATGATGATGAAGATGAAAAAGAGGGAGGATGAGGAGGTAATGGTGAAGACAGTGAAGAGAGTGACATTCGCTGCTCCTGTTCTCTATGTAGAATCGATGGATGTGGGTGTTGTTGGGGAGTGACAGGGATGTGCTGAGGTCTGTTATTCTCCAAGGCATTAAAAAAAACGGGTCTCCATTTGTTGCTGTAGAGCGTTGGATTTATGAATTGAATCAATATCTTCTGAATTAGATCTGTATGATGTTTCAAGCGATTGATATTGAGCCTGTAGTTGTGATATTTCATAAGAGTTCCTATCTGAGGAAGACATCATTTGTGATATCACTGCCATATCATTCTGTAAATTGGATCGGATACCCAGAAGATAATTCATCAAATCTGCCTGGTGATCTTGTGATAGGATTTGTTCTAGTCTGAATCTTTCATCAAAAAACTTCCCAAGACAAAACTCACTTAAAAATTCTTGTGCATAGCAGTGCATTTCAAACCAAGAGGACAGCAAAATATGATGACGAATTGGTTCGTCAACTTTGGCTTTTGGTTCCTATTTTCAATGTGCCGGCCCGCATAATTTGGAAAATGGACAGTTTTTCCTAGATTCGTGAACTTTGTTAGCTAGATGACGAAAATCAATCCGCACAAAGACCTCTAATGTTGTTGTACATTTAATATTTTAGAAAGATCTGAGATATTTATTTGAATTCTTGGATTTTTGGTACGAAAACTGCCTATTTGAGTGGCAGTTTTGTCAAGGCTCAGGATCTGTTCATTCAAGTAGATCATGTGCTCAGTGCTCAGTGCTCACTGTTTGTGTATTCCAGGATAAACGGGTCGTCACTGGTGATTGGCAAGGTGCATAACTCATTACATAATTTTAAATTAGTAATATTGGAAAAACAAACGTCTTGAAACCATGCAGAAAAGCGCATAGAAGTCGCATAATTCTAGTTCTGTGCAGACTCCAGAACAAAGTTAAAATATTTTTTTTTGGGAATAGCTAGCCAATTTTAGCTTATGTTGCTCTAATGTGTTGGGATCATCTCAGTCTTCTATCTGTCTCCCTCACCACTTATGTTAATTATATAGTCTCAAAACTCAAAACATCCCAGAGTATTATTTATAGTTCCCTGGCTGGAGTTCAGTACTAAATTCTATTATTAATTCAAGCCAAAACATCTTGGAAGTTGGCTCTGAGTTAAAGAAGTTTCATCTTTAAATCCGGTAAACTAATGACCACTAATTACCGTTGGTTTGCCGATGCAGAACGAGCAAAATCACATATTTAACGCATTACAACAACGACTACGCTTCAAAGTTCCAATCGAATAGTAATTGTATAAATTGGCACAATATCTAAGTTTCTCAACTTTTCTCTTTGTATCACGTTAACGCCTTGTTTCAAACCACGAACCACAACCAAACTTTTACTACTTTTATCATATTCTCAAGCCAAAATCATACTCTATAACACAAATATGAAGACATCACTACCTCTTGTATTGTTAACATTCATAACCATCACATTCCAAACCCAATGGACACAAGCAAACATCATCACACAAACACCCCAACAATGGCTCTGTTTAAACCAATACATTGAAGGAACAATATCAGCTCTTCTGAATGTCCATGAGAATGATGCTTATGGTGATGCTCAAGAATTACAGATCCTGTATCATTCTCAGAGAAGCTTGAAGATCATTAATTTGGAGTTGGGACTTATAAGCGAATATATTGATTGTATTTCACGCTGATTGGTTTTATGATTGTACGATATTTTATTTGGGTAATTAGGCTAGGGTTGTATAGACATTAATTAACAATAACCATTGATTGGTTAGAATTTCCCCCTTAATTCAGAATATTGTGGCCGGTTTACTAGGAGGATTGAACCCAAGATTCTATTGAACACAGGATAAAGGAATACATTGACTAAACCTTAGATAAATTCAATAAAAATTGATAAGATTTTACAATCCTAATTGTCGAAGGAGAATCGGTACCATATTAATCTTAATCTTAATTTCAAGCACTAGCAGTCGATAATTTGTATTTTTCCGTTTTTGAAAGACTAAAGTTATCAAACAATTATAACATTAGCGATCTCAATAATCATCAGTAATTTAATGCGAGACGTAAGAATAAACGAGTTGGTTTGAATCGTGAAACGTTAATTCTTTGTGAGTTCATGATGCACTCAATACTCATGCGAGGTATGAGTTGTGGGGCTTTTTTCAAGAACGAATCAATATATTTGTCAAACCTTCAAGTCTCAAGATGTACAGTTGGTAAGTTCCTGGGGCCAGTCCAGACTCCATGCCAAATTCAACTTTCAAAAATCTTACGATTCAAATCTGTTCAGTGCTTAGTTGTGGATCGTGATATAAATCTGACCAGGATTCGAGGAAGTATGCTCAATACCCAGTGCTCATAATATCCACATAGGAAATTGGAATATGAAAATTAGTTTATTCATGATTTAAAGTCAGGTCCACGACGTCTCAGATCACTGGCTTAAGCCTTATAATTATATTACTGAGAGCTACTTGTAACTTGTAACGTCGATCAATTTGCACTTCCTTAGATTGTTCAGATCCCATCGATTTGGGACTTGATCAGCATAACACTGGGCGTGTCAGCAACACTTGCTTTTAATTTGATATGTTTTGTTGTCATATGTAAATTCAGTATGACAGATAGGACACAGGCTATAACACTACCGGCCAAGATACGTCACTATATACAGAAAATACATTATGGAAAATAAAAGAATGTCTCGACTCACGGAATTTACTTCGTGCCATCAAACTATTTATGTTGTCAATAGAGTAATATTATAGGAAAATCAGGTTGTTGGATGCTGTGTATATAAAACGGTACCATTTGAACTTAATGGCCGACATGGGTCCTGACTCCTCGTCCCCAGAGCTCTCAAGTAGCTGGTAGATAATTAGATATTGACAATAATATTATTAATATTCATTAAAATTCTTTCAGCCTCTAGGGTAGTGTCTTCACCTGATTTAGGTTGTACACAAAAGAAAAAAATGAGATTCGCCTGGCATCTGGTGGCTAGGGCCTGGCAATACTAGCCCCTGAAGGACAGTCAATTAAATCCATCTTTATTAATGATTCTAACTTGTCCAATTTTTTCAGTAGATCGATTTCGATTTCAGCATGGTAATCATCTTCAGGAAAAACATCTTCGGAAAGATAGAAACGGCAAATATATTAAAATGGTCTTCTACCAATACAATTAGTCTTTGACCCACTAACCTCCAAATCAAAACCATTATCTGCGTCGCCTGTTGTTGGTTCCCTTAAACAGACTAAGCGTTGGCGTATTTCCGATTTTGTAAGCTTCCTTTTTGGCCCACTTTCTCTGTTCAGATAATTGAAGTCGCTTGAATTGGAAACATCAACTTGTTCGGATCTTCTGGTGTTTAGCTTATTTCTTAGGTGGCCTAGGATAACTTTCATCTTGTTTATCACCAGTAATAAACCTTTCTCTGCTGAAACGAGTTTCTCATAATAAGCATCTAATCCTGCAACAATGATAGAAGTTTGGGAATCAATGGCACTAAAATCGTATTGATAGAGAGAATCTACTACGATACAATGGTAGCTCAACACACATGCAGCAATAACAGCAAGATGACTTTTCTCATAGTATTTGAACAATGATGATATACCGTCATTACCCCTGGCAGATCTTGCATGTAGGTCTAAGTTAGTACAGCTACCACCCTGATCAAGTTCTTTCAGGATCTCTTCATAGTCAACCGATGCCTCAAAAATTAGAGGACGAACCAATGCCATTGTTAGGTATTTTCCTTTGTTTGCACTTAACAGCTCCGTCTTCCTAGTAAATCGATTTAAAAACTTTGTCAGTGTTTTCATAACCAAGACTTCGGCCCATGTAAAGTGGAAATATTGATCTGCTTGATCCAATTTCTTATAGGGCTTATTGGCTTCTTCTGGGGACAGTTTGGCTCTGTGACACAAACCAAGAATCGGTTCGAAGATCAAAATAGAACCAAAAAGTTTTTGTACGCTGTTCCAACGTGTCTCTGTAAAGCCACTAATGGTCTGAAGAGAAATTGCATTCACCCTATTATTCTTGTTGAAAGTTTTTAGGTTCTCTTCAAATAGCAACTTGTCGTGGTGACTTCTATGTTTTTTACATTTCTTGATAATCTCATGGCCTTCTTTAGCAATGTTTGGAATTCAACCAGTACAGGTTTGGAACCATCAAATAGTTCTATTCCCAAAGCTCGATCTTCTAATAAAGTAGCAATAGAATGGACCCTATTATGAATAGAAAAAGCATCGTCATTCGAAGAGTCGGGGGCCTCTTCGGTGTACTGATGAATAACACTTTTTATCGTATCTGATAGGCTGAGTTGAAGCAAATGAATAGCACACGTGAATTCATTCGCCATATTGAATTGACAATAAATAGGATCGTTGGCCATATTGCTTTGGAGTTTTTTAACTGTCGAAGCATTGTCGGTTAAGAGAGTGGTTACCAATTCCTTAATCTCATAAGATGTTTCTAGTAAAAAAAAGAGGGTCTGATCTAAATGAGCTCAGAATGTCAGCGATTTGGATTTTCAGAGAACTGGAGTCACCAGCTCTTAATCTTCGGAAACCACCAACAATGGAGACTATAACAATAGAACCAGAATTGTTTTTGAGGGGAAAGTTCATGTTAAGGCCGAGAAAAGAACTGCCGTTGTTTGTCCATTCAAAGGATAGTCCAATGGGCCAAGCAGACTTAGACATACCCCCAAAGTGACTTTGTAATTGATCTTCAATGCTCTTAACAATGGATGAGATTTTGTCCGGTGCAGTGTGGGAGTCCAGACCAAAATTATGACCAAATAATAGTTTAAAAAACCGACAGAAGTAGACATTGTTAAGTGATCTATAGCTAATATTTGTGGAGAGGATACCAGCAGTGTAAATACGCTCTAAGAGAGCCAACTCTCTAGTGCTATATTTTACTGTAGTTCCAGACTCACCCAAGGAAACAGTTCCAAGACTGTTTGAACCTGATACTTCTTCCTCAATATTGCTGAGTCCCCAGTCTATGATATCCCAAAAGGGCTTCAACGGCTTCTTTAGAGAGATCATGTCCCTTGTTATTAATTAAATGTTGATCAGCAGTTTTGTTTATTTACTTGATCGAAGGGTCACTCGAAGAGAATAGTCTTCCACATAACTTGCACTTGATTACACTTTTGTCGTTTGAATCCTTAAAGTGATAGAAGATGCACAAATATTTCCCTTTTATATTTCTAGTTAAGACATCTTCGACTAAAATTGTTTGTTCACCATCAATATCCGTGTAGGGTAATTTGAATGGGGAGTGTTGTAGTGAATTGTGTTTTAGGATTGTAATTGCCTTTTTCGTGATGTATTGTGGGCTTCGAAGTGTCTTAAAAGAAGATAGGGGTGGTAATTGTGGTTGCTCTTCCTCTTTAGTTTGAAAGCTGAGATGTAATCCAGAATGTGAGAAGAAACAAAGTTTAATCTCCTGACATTCTTATCTGGAATAACAATCTGCTGGACAGCTTCAGAGATCTGAGATGGTGGAGTCTCTTCTGAGTCAGAAAGTTCCTTGTCGATATCAATAACATCCATAGAAGCGCATGTCGAAGCTGGAGTAGTATTGGTATCGTGTCTGCCCTACTCTCTTCGGAAGTTTCGATAACAGTAGAAGTTATTGTGGTAGTAGTTCTTGTGGTTGCATGTTTGGGTTTCTTCCTGGACTTGGAGAACGCTATTTCAAGAGTGGGTTGGGCAATTGATCGTTTTGATATTTAGGATATTGTCACAATGTGAAGGTGATCCTAGATTACTGATCTGATATAGCGAGCTCCTTAGATCGTAAGTTGTAAGTTGTAACTTGTGACTTTAGGGTCAATTGAATATGGTAAATGAGCTCTTCCAACAAAGAATAATGAAAGCATTGACAAAGTGACATCAAAAAGAACAGGAAGTACTACGAGTTCTAATAAAAGGAGTAATGATGATAATGTGTTAGGGAGTGGATCTGATCAACCCTATCTTAACAAAGTGGACTTAATCAGGTTAAGTAACAAGAAACGTCGTGAAGAACCTACAAGAAGAGGGAGACCACCAAAAATTCAAAAGATTAAGAACATTCCTGGAGATTTTACAGACATTCCACATGGTTTCAATAGCTAGAATGTATATTTCTTATTGTATGGTTTTTTTTTGTCTCAAAATTTCAAATTGCATTTTGTCCCACATGTCCGGTTGCACAAAAAAGTTAATTTTGTATGGCACGAAGCCAATACGTGCATGTTACTTGCATGTAGCTGCAGTAGGGCTTGATACTGCGAAAAAATCCGTAAAAAAATATTTGACTTTAAAGTCAAGGAAATTTCAGATTTTCGGAAAATCCCGGTACAAAATGGGAGATTTTTGGATCAATAAATTTCAACACCGGCCAAAAAGATTTCTGGTAGTTGCGGATCGAAAGAATTGTACTTATAGATTTGTGATTAGCTAATTGTAATTCTACGTTGACGACTATATGGTCTTGGAATTGCTACTCAATCGGGGTTGTTTATTAAGTATCTATCTTCTTTATTGCTGCCTTCCTCTACTGAGTTGTCATGTTATGGTTTTGTCGAAGAATAACTCGACGAGGGTTGTGGTCCTTTCGTCCAGTCTAGTCACGTGTTTTATTGTTACGTAAGCTAGGTACCTAAGCCAAGACCTGACATTTGGAAAATTTCTGTCCGTTTCGAGAGTGTGGCGAGCGGCACCAAGCACTGACTCCTAAGCACTGAGCAGTGTGCACCATAGCCTAGTTTCTTGGTTAGTCGAGAGATCAAACACACCCCAACAAGATTTTTTTACGAAGGTACCGTTGCAGGCGTTTTGGGTACTTTAGGCGTATATACGTAATTTTCGGGTTTTGAACTTGATTTCTAGAGTATTTCTTAAAAATAGTACCAACTCCCGAGTCCCGACTCCGACTGATACTCCTGGTCCCCTGGACCTTGAGGATTGTTGCAAGCAAAGAATTGTTTGAACTAGCTATAACAAAATTTGTCCAATAATTCTAGAAAGACTAGGCCAGACCACATTAAAACTCAACAATTAAATGATCTTTACGAGGATGTGAACTGTGAAGATCATCGACTCATGGCCATTGACATGTGGAGGCTTCTGAGTAACTTCTGAGAGTCTCATAGTCGACTCTGGAGTCTGAAACAAAGGCTTACTTCTAATTTTTAGGTCCAACTCACCATTATCCATTGCGCATAATCCCAACATCTACACACATCCTGCAACTTTCCACTTCTAAACTGTCCCAGGCACCTGCCCAGGACCTGTTAGGAATGGATTACTTTACAGACGATATGTCAAAGTCCCAATTTGCTCTCTCTAACACACAGGGGTCACAAGCTCTAGTCTCGCGTTTCCAAGGCTGGACTCTTGAGCTTGGGACTTCCAAGTTCCTGAGACTTGAGTCAAATAGCAACAACAATTCTATGGACTGAAAAGCACAATGCTGCATATTTATGTACGTAACCCATTACAGGGCAGGCCAAGCCGTTGAGAGCCTGCAAGTAGTGAAAACATGGAATCTGGACAAATGACTTGAAACATTTTTGAGGAGGTTTGGAATGAAGAGTCCCCAGCTCTTCAATTTGTATAAATACACAAGGTTTCCCGTCTTTCTTTTACGCGCCGCCTGCCACTTTATTAACAAATTTAATAATCAAACAAAAATAACCAAACTTACCCACAAACAAGAAACACAATGAAGTTCTCTACTACACTATTAACTGTTTTCACCTTATTAACCTCAACTCAAGCAGCTCCATTTGATGGTCTAACAACCACTCTTGCCGCTGCCGCCGGTAAAGAAGTACCATATCAATCCACCACAGTCAAGACTGATCCACTCACAACCACACTAGCTGCTGCTGCTGGTTCTGATGTTCCTTACCCTGGCAATGATGGGTTAACTACTACTTTGGCAGCTGCTCAAGGTTCTGAAGTTCCATACTCGGGTTCTTTACAGATCATTACCTCAGCTTTAGAAGGTACTTCTGCTCCTTTTACAACTCTCGCACCTGCTGCTTCTGAAGAACAATTTGATGGCTACATTACTTTGATTGCTTGTAAGTCTGCTGTTGTTGATGTTCCAGAAAGTCTTTTGGCTTCCTTAGCCGCTGCTAGAGCCGCAGCTTCTGCTAACTAATTTTCAAGCTTCTCTAGTATTTTTTTCAAAATTCATTCCTGTTCTCTTTAAAGAGATTTTTCTGCATTATCAACCGTCATCCAAGCATTTTCTAAGAATCGATTATTTGCCAATTCTTCAGAGAACTATTTATTCTTCAATTCGTCAGTATTCCTTATCTGTTTTTTTTCCATTTGCATTTAGTTTCAATAAACAATTAATCATAGTTTTAACGAAACCCTATACAACAGATATAGTGTAGCTTTTAAAATCTCTGTACTTTCCTGTTTGTAGTTTCCAGTTTCCAGTACAAATCTTTGGAGGATACTAGCAAGGGCCCTGCTGGCGCTGGTGCTGGAGCCTGGCGTCGGACATGGATCAAGGCGGTCAACGGATTTTTTGAGTTCTGGGTTTCTGACCTTGGCCAAAGTCACGTGTAAATGTAAAGGTCTCTTGGCTGTAGCACACGGGTGGGTCCTGGCACAAGGCCGTTCGCTATACGAGCAGTGTGTCGGATATTTGACAAAATTCCAGAACACTTAACATAATCTTTAGTTCACGATCATACAAGCACACGCTCAAATTATATTACTTAAACATAGAAACAAGGTTTATACACCTCTATATCCACAGTTACTATGTCTAGTGTTCCTGATAGAAAAATAGCCCTTATAACGGGTACAAACAGGTAGGACACCCCTCTCTCAAACCCAGTTCTCTGATCATTTGACTAACACCTTCTTCTAGTAACTTAGGTCTGAACATCGCCTACCGTTTGATAGAATCTCTTCCTTCAGAAACACGAATCACTATAATAGTCACATCTCGTACTTTGCCAAGAGCTCGTGAATCCATTGACTTGATTAACGATTTTGCTAAGAAACATGAAAGGGTGGGCATCGTTGACTTTGATTATCTTTTGATCGATTTCACTGACATGGTCTCTGTTCTAAATGGCTCCTATGAGCTATTCCAGAAGTACGATAAGCTTGACTACTTCTTTGCCAACTCGGCACAAGGTGTCTCTGCTGATATCGACTGGCTCAAAGCCACCAAGGAATTATGCCTTAACCCAATCAAGGGTGTCACTGATCCAAGTTTCAAGATGCAAAAGATTGGGGTCATTTCTAAGGACAAAATGGGGTTTGTTTTCCAATGTAATGTCTTTGGTCCGTACTATTTCATTCATAAGATCAAACCATTGTTAAACAAGGCCAAGGGCCGTATTATTTGGGTCTCCAGTATCATGTCTGAGCCACGTCATTTGTCCTTTGATGATCTACAACTTTTGAAATCTAATGTTCCTTACGAAGGTTCCAAACGTTTAATTGATTTATTACACATGTCCACCTATGAAAAGTTGCAGAAAGAGGATGGAATCACACAATATTTGATCCAACCAGGTGTCTTTACCAGTTTCTCTGCTTCTGGCTCTTTGAACTTCTTCACTTATTACGGTATGTTACTAATCTTCTACCTTGCCAGATATCTTGGGTCTCCTTGGTTGACCATCTCAGGGTACGTTGCTGCCAACGCTCCTATCTATGCTGCTGTGTTAGCCAACCCAACTTTTGACAAACAAAGCACCAAGTATGGTTCTGCTTGTTATAAGGATGGTCATGAAGCCATTGAACGTCAAACTGTTGACACAACAGGGAAAACAGATGTTTTGAAGTATCTTGATGAATTGAAGGATGAATGGGATGAAAAATTAAAAGATCAAATCACCAACTCTAGACAAAAGTAATTAACATTCTTATCCATAAACCAAGAAGAATTGATCAAGTACATATACAATAAACGAGCTACTAGAGATCAGTATTAAGAAAAAACCCGCAGATAGACAGATTTCATCAATTTATAAATACTAGAAATACAACAGAGTGAGAGAAGAAGAAAGATAAAAAAAAAAAAGAGACAAATTCGTAGATTTCGATGTCATGCAGCCTATTGATCAAGCGCCATCAAGGCCCCAACAAAGGTGTAAACCAATCTGCTTCTGACTTCAACGATATCTTCAGGAACCAACCAAATCAAACCCCCCATCTTTCTGGCGATAGAAATAGCCAATCTAGCATTGGCGTACTTTTCATCCTCAGTAGAACCACTGTTGACTAAATCGTAGTCAACATAACCTGGTTTCATCCCGTTTAGAATATCCAATAAGAAGTAAGAGTTGGAAATCGATTGATCAGAGAAAGAACGGATGTTAGAGGACTTACCACCCTTAGCAACCTTTTCACGAGCCCATCTTAAAATATCGGCGTCTGACAATTCCTTACCTTCTTTGGACAAAGATTTCAAAGTGATGACGATATTTCTTCTCATGATTTGCCAGACTAAACCTAAGGTCAAAAGCTTATTACCATCAACAATATCCGAACCCTCGATACCAACCAAGGAGAACTTATTGGCCTTACCAGTTTCAACAGCATAGTTGGTATTTTCTAAAGCCTTGAAACGAGATAGATCCAACCCGGTTGAAGGTCTCTTGTTGACATTACGAATATTAACAGAACCTGGCATGACTTTTTCAAAAGCCTCCAACAACACAGTACCGTCTTTCAAATCCTCGAAAAGATTTACGACTGGTGGATTGACATCCAAGGAGTTTAACCATAATGTGAAAACACGAGCTTCTCTCTCACCTTCAGCATCGAATTCTTCAATCTCAATGGCTTCGGATTCTTCAATTGGATCCAAACCTGGGTGGGTGTTAAATAAATGGGCAACGAAAGCCAAGTTTAACTTAGGGTTACCAGCAATTAAAGAGGAAGGAGTCAAGTACTTTCTGGAATCCAACTTTTCAGCATTATCCAAGACTTGTTCAGCTCTTGTGAGTAGGTCTGGTGTTTGTAATGGAGCCAAGGAACATAGCTTGGAGTCCAATTGGTGCATCAAAACTGTATAATTTTCACCATCTTTAATGTCAGAAGAGAAGTTGGTGACCTTTCTGTTCCAACCAGCAGCCTTCAAGTGGTAGTTGAACCAACGCAATAAGATTTGCTCAGGTGGAAGTCTGAGGAATTGTTCAAGGGTTTCATCATCTTCTAATAAACGGTACAACTCTGGATGTAACTTAATGTCAATCTTGTTCAAAAGACCCTTTCTGATAATTTGCCAGATTAAACCAAGGATCAAATGTTCTTTACCTTCAATGAAATCTTCAGAGTGGACATTGACAACAACACAACCAATAGCTTTGGCAGAATTAATGACGATGTTTGCGTTTTCAGACATAGTGAAGTTATTCAAAGGTTTGTTTGGCTTTGGGAAATTCAAAACTCTAGTATCGATTGTATCCGGAACAGAATCGTTGATTAACTTGGAAAGAATCAAACCATCCTTAATCTCATCAAAGATCTGGAAAGTATCAGCTGGGATAGGCAATCTTTGACCAATATCAGCATCACCAGCAAGGACACTATTGATATGTTTTGTGAATTGTTCCTTTTCTTCTTCGTTGATAGTATGCTGAGTACCAGAGATTCTGCCACCAAGAACAATAGAGGCCTTAGCACCAGTACCCTTGTGTTGCAAAGTTCCAGCACCAGCAGCACTGGAGGAAGAGCTGGAAGGAGCATGTTGTTTGGTCTCACGTAATTTGGCAATCAACTCAACGTAGTCTTCTAATTCAACACGGCCTGAAGAGTCAACACTGACTTGTTTTAATGTCTCACGGACAACGTCATAACTGGCTTCACCAGATTCAGACACCTTTTCAATGGCGACTTGTTTGTCAATGAAACCATTGTCTTCTAGATCAATGTTACGGAAGTTTTCAACAAGACCAAAAAGGTCTTCTTGGTTTAAAATTGGGAATTTTCTCTAAATCTTAAAGTTAGTAAAGTTGTTTCACAGTGTCACAATACCAGAACGTCATACTACATACTTGAAGTTTAATAATATTCATCTTTCAAAAAATATCGATTGAATTAGAATGATCTCCAGTTTTCAGATTGAACCAAATAACAATGGGTAAATCGATTGAGATTTGTTCTTTTAGATGTTCTTAATAGTATATTTAAACAGTGGCAAATCGCCCTTTCATGGTCAAGCTTAGGTGAACCTTCACGTTAATTTTCTGTTTCAATTGTTATTATGCCAGTTTCCATGCGCGACCTTTCATGTCGGGTCGAATATTTCGGAAACCTCGCAGGCTCGCAGCCAACAGGCCGCCTAGTTAGCCGAGGGGCTGTGTTTGTTGATTAGATTAATCAGCCCTAAGAAAGCTCACATGATTGAACTTTTTTTTTTGATCTACACACGATAAATTGTACGAAGTCGCACTTCACATAGATCGTACGAACTTTTATATTCGAAGCTCTTTGAGTTGAATTGGTTTATATGACACTACCTATAGATTAGTGTTTTTATTTATATTTTTTTTGCAGTATTCATTTCAATTCAACAACTAACACAATGCTAAGACTTAACCAGTTGACCAAGTTGAACCCAGCAAGAATCACAGCTCGTATTTTCCCAGCACTTAGGTCATATCATTCTATCCAACATGATAACTCCCTTCCTTTAAACACCAACACCATTGAATACAAGATCCTTAACAGAGCCTTAGAAAAATACACTCCTACATTAGGATTCACGGACGAAGCTATCTTGAAATCTACCAGGGAATTGGGCTACAATGACTCCATCATTGCTCTATTCAACAATGGGTCCAAATTCTTAGATTTCTACTTGAAGAAGCAAAGATTAGAACTTTTGAACTTCATCGAATCAGAGGAATTCAAATCATTGCGCTCTGAGAACGACAAAGTGAAGTATTTAGTCAAGACAAGATTACTATTGAACGCTCCTTATGTCCAGCATTTGAACCAATTACAAGGCGGGTTATTGTTTTTAGAAAACTTAGAGGGGTCGTTCTCTGAATTACACCAATTATCAGACGATATCCTATTCTACTCTGGCGATGTTTCCAATGAGTTCGACTGGTACACCAAGAGATTTGAAGTTGCCTCCAAGTTTGTCCTTTTGGAAACTTTTATGAGCCAAGACAAATCTGAAGGGTTTGCTAAGACTTTGGAGTTAGTTGATGCAAAATTCACAGAAGGATCTGCTGTCGAAGAAACCATGGAATTCCTGAAGTTTAATGCTGTCTCATTGGTCAGTTTGATCAAGAGCCAAGCCTCTAGAGGTTAGACAGAAGAAGTGTATTATGAGCCTCTATATTTTTTTATATGAATAGAAGAAATGAACTTGAAGTTAATTGTTATCTTATTGTACACCCCATACACTATGTAGATATCATGTTCAGTTCCAGCTATTGCTGCTGCTGTTGCTGGGCACGAATCTTGAGCAACTCGTTTCTAGTGCTTTCCAAATCAGCTTGAGTTTTCTTGATGACTTCTTCAACTTTGGTGATTTCAGCTTTGATGAATTCCAATCTCTTTTCAACATTCATTTGAGCTTCGGAGAAATCTTGAGGCAAGAGCACAGCACCTGTCAATTTGTAGACCTTTGGTTCTTCAGTTTCATCCTTCAACAAACCGAACTCCTTCAATACAATTAGGTTTTCTTGGTGTTGGGTTTCTAGTGTTTGTCTATTGCTTAACGACTCCTGTAGCTTTGTTTGAAGGTCGTTGAATTTAAGAGATATTTGCTCGATTTGGTTGGCAGACATGGTGACACTGGTAGTTTTGATTGGTAGTTAAGTCCTATCAGAGGGAAAGCTGGATCAGTTGGAGACAGAAACAGCTCTTTGTTGTTCTTTCGGAAGGTTTGGAAAAATTACAAACGACGTTTGTGCAGTGCGCCACAGACTTCAAATTCGGTTTCAGTGGCAGACCGCAGGAACCATAACAAAAGTTCCTTTCAGCGCCACTGAAGCCATCGAAGGAACACCAGTCCATCTCCTTTACAGTAGCCACGACAATTAACAAAATGGTTGTATGTTTTTATCAATTCCTACAAAATGTGCCTAACAAATACTAATAGCTCTCTTCTTTAATAGTTCAAGCCTTGGACGGACATCAAAACCCCACGTCATTTAGTTTCAGATTTGGACGACTTCACACCGTCCACAGAATCATCAATTCCCTCTGTCACTATCAAATTGAATGAAAACACCAGCTCTCTATCAAACAAACTGTTGGTCTTACCACAAACTCTCAGATTTATCCATGAAGCCTTTAGAAGCAGCTGCCAAGAAAATCAATCAGAAAAGGTGATAGGTGTTGTTGAGATCAGAGATCATTCCTTTTCTGCAACCGTCTCAAACAAAGACCAGGAAGAGGAAGACTACTCACTAGAAGAACAGTTATACCAAGCGCACCCCTCTGAAACCAGATCCAGTGTTAATGTTGATCTGGAGATTATGCAATCCAATGATATAACCTTTATCATCGTTCCTAATTTCACCTCTCCAATCTTATTCAACTTGTTAGCCAAATGTCTTAGTGAACATTCACAAAATATTAAAGAAATCCTTACCATATCACCAGGTCAGAATGCCCATCTGATAAACTTGACAAAATTATCCAATGGCAATTCTCCATCCTATGAAACTATCCCGATATTAACACCACCATACTACATTACAGGGATCTCTGCTTCGTTATTGACCCAGATTGGACAAGTTATCACTGTTACAGCTTTAGTTTTACAAAGTGAAGGGCCTCAAGGGTATGAAAAGGTCAATGATGACTCTGTTGGCGAAGTTTCCTTCCCATTAGCTCAGTTTCTTGAAGTTGATAGAAAGGCTTTATTGAAGGCTATGAGAAAGGAAATCCGGGGTGCTGCTAACAACTTTGCGTTGTACTTATAGTTTAGTGTAATTTTAAATTAAGAGTAAAAATTATGCATCATCTAGTTTATTAAGAACCAACAGGATATTTCGTCAGCTCTTCATCTGTTAACGTGATATTCAACACCTTGACTTTCCCCCCAGACCCACCATTTTCGTGACTTTGTGAATACGAATAAGCCTGAGAAGAACGACGTCTTCTTCTAGAAATCATGGAGTTAGGATACTCTTGATCCATATTGACATCTTCATCATGAGCTTCTTTTTCCATCCCGTCACTGTCATCATTATTAAAAACATCAAAATCCATAACTTCCGAACCACTAGGATTTTCGTAATCATCACTATCAAATATAACACCCGTCTCTTGGACATAACGACTTGCGAATAAATCTTGATTCCAAGCATATCCTTGAGATTCTTTCAAGGCTAAAACAAAAGTAGGCAAATTCCGTCTACTGCTTCCAACTAAATTGTTTTTGGCGTAACCAGAAGCAGCCCAACTGTTGGAATAACCATTGAGATTATAAACTATGTGAGACTCTTGACTGATCATACTTCTACTAAGGAAGGAACTCCGTCTAATTCTTTGTGTGGGTAGTTTATTGTTATTCTCCTTGAGCATTGAGGGTTCATAATGGGAAATCGAATGCCGTTGAAGTTTGTTGATTTGTGAGTTTGTCTGAATAGGTTTTGGTGTCATCTTTGCCCTTTGTTGTTTCTTTGTTTCTTGTTCTGTGTATATGAGGTGTGCAGTTTTGTTGGTGGAATTTGATCCGTACTTTGGTTGAGGTGTATAGTTTTCTTTAAAGATGTCAGACATGAGGAATACAAAATTATTGATGAGTCTGAGGATTGGTAGTTTTTTCCTGTGGCCTTGTGTTTTAAGTTTTAAGTGAAATGATTCTGAATGCTTATCGAAAAAGACAGCTGAGTCAAAGACAATTAGCTGATAAACTAAGTTTATGTGAGCGGTTGCGTCACTAATATTCTGGAATCATAGAGGTGGCTCTGCATATGAGCCACTGGTCCTCTCCGGATTTGGGTATGTGTCACAAAACTGTATACAAGCTCCGACTCCCGAGTTCCTGGAAGCTCCGACCGAATTCAACACGTGTAGTTTTTATACTTACCCTCGGAAATACAGAACCTCCTCCTCCCCCCCTCAAAAAGGTCTAACTACAATCAATTAAAGAATATTCTAATATTTTCAAGACAATCATGTTTGATAATTGTATATTATACAATATTTATTTGTAGAGCAAGGATAGAGACCCTTAGGTAGATAGTCTATTCGCCATTCAACAAAGTTGTAAGACCCATGAAACCTAATAAAGCATATTTGAAATAAACGTTTTCTGAAATCAAAATGGTAACATACCCCACTAATGGGAAGTATCCCTTAACAGTTCCTAGTAAATCAGATTCTGAGTTCAAGTACATTTGGTTGTAAGCATACAATCCCAAATCGTCAACAGGATTATTATCACCTTTAGTCAAGAGCAATTGTTTAGATAGGTTATGATGTTCACGAACAACACGATGCACAATTGGAATGACCTTGTCTTTAATTTCATAAACAACAATATCACCAACTTTGCTTAAAGTATTACGGTTCCAAAGAAATAAGATATCACCACGCTGGAAGGCTGGCTCCATGGAACCCGAAAGAACAACAACTATTGGGGATGAGGAGTTGGATAAGATGGAAAGAAACTTCCAGAACATATAAGCGGAGGTCACAACATAGATCAATTGAAGACCCTGATGGGCTTGTAGACGAATATTGGTAAGGTCAAGCATTAAGATGGAGAAGATTTGTTTATTTTTCTGAACCTTCGGTCTGTTTGATTTGATGATGTTGACGTGTTGTTAGATCTTGCGGATTTTTAACGAATTGTTCAGATTTGGAAAGGTTCCCGTGTGGCGCGCAGATGTTTATATGGAAAATTTAATAGCTGGAGAACCTGATAAAGAGATCTTCATCTTGTTTATATTCTGGACATATAAGTTGTTTGCCAGTTCCAAGACTCTTTGAACGAAGATAATACATCCTTCCATCCACACCATGAAGTCTAGAGACCCAAAGATCAATTATTTCCTCAAAATGACGTCCATAAGGCGGACCAAAATCAACCATAATAAACTTTTCATCGATCCAATCATCTCCAAGGCAGAGTCGCCCAATCTGGTGGATGCTTACAAAGTGAAAGACCCAACACAACGTAGTCAACTAAATGCTATTCTCAACAATGAAAGAGACAATACAACGCCGAATTATCTAGGACTAGGTAAGAAATCACGGTTCCTACCTGACTTCATTGACGAATCAGTTCTCATAAAATACAACAAGTCGCAGTATCAAGCCAAATACAAATCACTTCTCAAGATGAACTCTGCAATTCTACTGATACGAGACACCTCTCCATTCTTCACAGATGTAAATATTTCAAAATTTGTGCGTGATAACATCAGACCTATTAAGAAATCATGTTGGATTGAATCATTGAATACAGAAATCTTTTCTGCTCTAATTGAACAAGACATTAAATTGAAAGAATCAATACAAGGTTCAACATCCAAAACAAACATAAAGGCTCTTATAGTTCCTCCCACATTGAAACCATCAGACTTTGTGAACATATTGCGGATCTGCAAAGATGGTTTAAATGAACATCATTTTAAATTGTTCGCCATCCGTTTAAATTTGGAAAAATCAACAGATCTAACAAGACAATTATTATCAATTTTAGACAAAGAAAAACAATTCGATCTCACAAATAATGATGAGGTGATCAACTATGATTCTCTTTTGAAAAAGGCCATCTCGACTAACCCTGATTCATTACAGTCAAATGCATCGGATGCTAAGGCCTTGGAGACTTTGAAGTTGCTGGGTGAGAATGGATTCTTGAACGTTGGTCTTGATCGCAATTCTATTAGTTTTATTAAGGGATCCAACGTTGAATGATCTCAGGATATCCAGAGTTTGTTTTTTATTGGCTCATTAATTCACTTTTATTCATTTATTGCTTTGTATAGTTCTTTTTTGATATATTTAAATATGTACTAGTTATCAGCATGGTAAAACTGTCTTTTATAAAAGATAATTAGTAGGTTAGCTGACGATTTCTTCTTTCCATGACAGAAGCGAAAACATTAAAGAGCTCATTCAAACCACCAACATGATCTTTGGCACTTGAGAAACCGTTACCATAAGAAATGGTGAAGACATTATCAATCTTAGTGCTCATCAGATTGGCATACTCCATCACGTCATCAAACATGTCTGAGACTTCACCGCAGACAGTGACGAACTCCATGTCTCCTGTGACAGTAGACCCGCTATATTCTGAGAAACTTGACAGAACTGGAGACATTGGCACTGAAGCAAGACTTAACTCTTCACCAGTGCCTGGTTGTGTGATTTCGTTATATAGCCACTTGAAGGCTCTCAAGGAGATGTTTGGTTCTTGGATGTAGACAATATCCTTTGAGAAAGTGGCGTGAAGAGAGGAATCAGTACTACTGTTGACATGTGCGATCAAGTCACCAACAGTACTTTGTTTTCTTTCCTCATCTTCAACTTGTTCAACATGGAACTTCACCATTGAGGAGGAAACCTGGACATACGAGCCTGGAAGTCTTTCAGCAAAAGATTCGGCAACGGTGGCAATGTTAGTCAAAAGCTCAGTGATTTGAGGCTTGAAGTTTTTTGTCCATTTGCCACCATCACGGGTTTTAATATAACCACCACCTTCACCAATAAAACCTAATCTTGGGACACGTGCGTACATTCTATCGATTTCTTGAATACTGAAAGTTGAAAGAACATAGACGTTACGTGTTTGTAGAGTCAAATCTGAAAGAATCTTCAAGATACGCTCATTTGGAATGTAATCTTGTAGAATGACAATGAACTTCTTACCACTTGGAACCGACGAGTACTTTTCAGAAAAGGACTTGACGTTGAGTGTAGCATGCTTTTGTCTTTGTTGTTGATATTTCCATGAGGAATGAATAGTTGATAGACATGATGAAACCCAATTATCACAATCCAACTTGTGAACAACGTCGAATAATCTGCGCCAGTCCTCTTCTCTTTGAGACTTGGACATGGAGTAAACCTTCTCAAAAGTCTTAGCAACACCCTTTAGATCCCATGGATTGATCAACTGAGCTCCCTTTGTGAAAACACCAGCAGACCCGGTGAATTCGGAAAGAATCAAAGGAGATTTCTTCTCTGAGGTAGCAACCACAAACTCATGACACGTTAAGTTCATCCCCTCTCTCATGGAGCTGACAATAAAGGCATCAGCCTCAGACAACAAGGATAAATACTGTGCAAAGTCGATGTCTTGATTGAAGAAAACGACAGAAGAACAACTGGAAATA
This sequence comes from Waltiozyma chaumierensis, assembly GCA_030566875.1. Taxonomy (NCBI): domain Eukaryota; kingdom Fungi; phylum Ascomycota; class Saccharomycetes; order Phaffomycetales; family Wickerhamomycetaceae; genus Waltiozyma; species Waltiozyma chaumierensis. Next base: position 22,391 of record JAKUBK010000190.1, on the reverse strand, counting down.
TTGGAACTCAACGCATTGATTCTGTCAACAATAGACATGATTTCACTTTCAAGAACAGTATCAGTTGAAGCTTCCTTAGGAGATATCTGGATCAAAACAGTGTCTTGAATACGGTCTGGATTGGCCTTCAAAAACATTTCATAAGCAAGTAATCTCTGCTTAACACCTCTGATTCTGTCAAACTTATCTCTGGCCAAAATCAAGAACTTGCTGGCCCAACGATCCCTAACCATATCTCTGAGAGATCTCACTTGAGGTGTCATCAATTGCGATTGTAGATGATACACATCGATACCCAACGGGTCAGAGACAACTCTGACAAATTTGCCGTTATGTCTCAATTCGTCATTTGATATATCCGAGAGAACCAACTTATTACAGGTTTGTAAGAAATGTCTGACGTACTCGGTGGTTTGGAAATGGATGGTGTTGGCACCAAGCATACCTAGCAACAAGTTTTCTCTCTGAGCAAGACATCTGAAGACCTCACTGGAAGGGAAAGAAACATGAAGGAAGAACCCAATCTCGGCGTTTGGCAGGGCTTCTCTGACCATCTGTGGCACTAGCAATAGGTGATAATCATGGATCCAAATAACGTCGCCATCCTTGTAGACTTCAATGATCTTATCGGCAAAGTTTCTGTTAAGTTCATTGTAATATTTCCAGGAATGATCCTCAAAAGCCTTGGACTTAGGGTTGTCTGGGATTTGGTAGTGGAAGGTTGGCCATAGGATCTGCTTACAGAAGTTCTTGTAGTGACCTTGGAAAGTGATATCGTCAGGCAAGACAGATTCACAGTTGTACTCTTCTCTGAGCTCAGCACAGATCTTTTCTTTAGTGCTAGTTGGTAATTCATCAGAGGGAATACCAATCGTACCAAGCCAGGTATAATCCTTGATAACACCCTTATCCACTGACGAGTTAATTGCATTCTTCAACCCACCATTCCCCCTACTAAACTCAACGACATTGAAAGGTGCCTTTTCAAAGATATTGATCTTTTCTTCCTTCTTTAGTAGATTCTTCTTGGAAAACCCACCGAAACTTGGAATATCATGATGACGACCGCTATCATAATCATCTTCCAGTTCATGATCATCAAACTTGTACAGTCTGGCGTCGAATTCCTCAACTGCACTGTCGTCTTCACTTTGGTACTTAAGAATCGAATGCTTTCTTGTTCTCTTAACAGCAGGCAAACCAACGTCGAACTTCTTGGAATTGACACTATCAAAAACAGAGCTTGCAGGTGGAGAAGCAACTCTTGATTTAGGAATGAAAACAGAGGACGAGGAAGAAGATTGCTTCTTCAAGGTCAAACTGTCAGAACCAGATTTCAACTCAGCAGTATAGTCAAACTGCTTTGGAGATACAGTCAAGTCGATTGAGGATGTGCGGATACTATTGCTAGCAAGACTGCTAGGTTTGTATTGGCTGAGAATACTCTTTGCGTTATGTGGAGAAACAGAGAGAGATCGGAATTGACTGCTGGAGATGAATAAGTCTTCAACGGAGGAATTGGCAGTTTTTGGTTGCATCTCATTGAGGATGTCTGCATTGAGAGAGCCATGGTTATGATTGTGATGACTTATAGATGTCTGGGCTTTACTATTTGGAATCTTGATACCATCTTCTGTAGCAAACGCAGTGAATGAAGGAATAGGGATTCCACTCTTGTGACTTGAGGCTGATGATGATGATCTCTTTGCTCTTGGGACCGTGATTGGGTGGGATTGTGCCAATTCTTCAAACGGTTCTGAAATTTCCAATTCGAACTCAACTGAGTATGGTAGAAAGCTATTGCCATGTTAGTTATTTGTCCGCAATTGGTAAGTAATCTATATTTTAATCCAAGGTACTTACAGTGATGCTACAATTAAAGTCATCCTGGAGAAATTTCACTAGTCAGTTTAGAGATTGGATGGAGATTGTTTGCTTGTTGTAATCTGGAAATGAGTCTGATGTCTTTGCGATTATAGTGGCGTTAAAAACTTGCGATGGAAATGCAACTAGTTGGAACCAATTTGATGGAAAAAAAAACACAGGTTTGCGATATCTAATGAGATCAGTTAGTCAATAATATTAACTAGCTGTTTCAGGTAATTATTGATTAAGCTTGATACTGCTGGATTTGAAATGGTCTCTTCATGAAATGGCCAGCAAGTACACCTTATATTTGTGTATTCTGGCGCCGACTTGTAAAGTTAAAGTAACAGACTATACATAGTACAGCCGCAGGTGCACGGTGCGCACCGGAAGTTAATTCGGAGAAATTAATGACAGGCCTGAGATTTGGCACCACGAGCTTCTCACTGATCTCAGCTCATTCCTCTGACCTCAACGTTAATTACTTCTCATTACCAGTAGCACTGAAGAAGCAATCGACACTACTACAGATCATTTGAGAACCATGTTTCAATTTTTAAACGCTTACAGATAATTCAAAGTCCAATAAGCCAAAGTGTTGTTACACACAGAATTGGAAAAATGTCGTCAAATATTTGGCATAGCCCTAATGTTAGCACACGTGAAAAAAAAAGAGACTAGCTAGAGCCTAGCATATAAAGAAGGTATTTTACACATTGTTTGAACCAGATACACCGTAATGTTTGTTTACTGCCTCAAAGATCCGCATTTATCAAAACATATTGCATATATAAATTACAGTAAGGTAAAGAATTTGGTTACTATATCCAGATAATCCAATCTATATTTGGCTATAGACTCCAATATTTAGTTATATCTGATAACTCTCCTTGACAATCTGATTCAGCTCATCAATCTCCACAAAATCATCATCGTTCAACTCATTGAATTGATCCCATATCTTATCGAACTCTTGAAAAGTCTCTTGAGGCGATGATCTGTTCACTATCCAGCTGCTCTCTTTGAGTTTCTTATGACGTTCTCTATCAGACTCTATTCTGTTGTGGACTTGATCTTTCTTTATATGAGGGGTGGTGGAGTCATCGGACTTTGTTTCTCCTTCCTCATCCTTAATGTTATTGATTTGATTGAATCTATTAATCAAACTTGCTTTCTTCATTAGAATCATGTGTAACCAGCATTTTTCAAATATGGAAATAGTTTCTTGAATCTGTGCTATTATTGTATCATCAGAACCGAACTCTTTCCTCAAGTTGTCAACTGTCATAGTCTCATACTTCTCAATAAGTTCAGTACGGACACCATTCTCTTTGAAATGATTGATTCTATAACAAAGCTCCACACTCTTTAAGATTTCAGAAGCTGAAATGAGATTTATTAGGTTTTCCTTGGCGATAATCTTTTGCAAAATGAGATAAAAATCCTTTAGAAAGTTATCAATATATGGCTTAGCTCCATCTGCTTCAGATGTACCAAACTCTTTGAATACCATAGCTACTAGAACATCAATCATGAAAAAGACATTCATCCTGGAATTGAAATCCAATTGATCTAACTTCTCAAGGATCACTGAGTGGAAATCTTCATGGAGTTCATAGTTCTTCAACGCATATGAAGCAACCTTCTGGATTGCCTGATGGGATGGGTTCAGGGTTGATAACAGTTGTTTGAATTGCAGTCTGGCTTCAAATGGATCCATTGGAATGTGTTGGTTGATCTTTAATGTGGGGGATAACGTTTGGCTTTTGATATTTCAAAATTTGGTGCCTGTACTTATTCACTAAATCCATGAATTAGTTGCAATTTCGCATTTTAATTTTATAATATGACCCTTCCAACCTCGGATAATTACCTAATTCAGCAATTTACACACAGTTATTACATCATCTGATTTCGCGAATGATTTATTGGTTTTGTAGCTTTGACAGTTTGGTTTTTTATTTTTTTTTTTCAAGATATCGATAGGATCTCAAAAAAAAGATGAAAAAATATCAAGAAAGGTAAACGTCACAGCGGCAAAGAAGTAACGCGTAGTTTAAGAGCAACTCGACTAACTAGAAATCATTCAAAATGGCTAAAGCTGGTGGTAAAGGTAAAGGTGGTAAGAACAGAAGAAGAGGTAAGAACGAATCCGACAACCAAAAGAGAGAGTTGATCTACAAGGATGAAGGTCAAGAATATGCTCAAATCACCAAGATGTTAGGTAACGGTCGTGTTGAAGCCCAATGTTTCGACGGTATCAAGAGAATGGCTCACATCAGAGGTAAGTTGAGAAAGAAGGTCTGGATGTCTCAAGGTGACATTATCTTAGTTTCTTTAAGAGATTTCCAAGATGAACAATGTGACGTTATCCAAAAGTACTCTTCTGATGAAGCTAGAGCCTTAAAGTCCCAAGGTGAATTACCAGAAAACGCCAAGATTAACGAAACTGATACTTTCGGCCACGAAGAAGAAGATGATGTCAACTTCGAATTCGGTGCTGCTGATGATGACTCTGATGAAGAAGAGGAAGAATTAGACATTGATGACATCTAATCTAGACACAACGCTGATTCTCATTCTCTATTCTTGTTCTATTTATAATAACTTAAATCTTAAAACTAAATCTAAATCTACTTTTCACCTTTGTAGAATCAGGCTACATGCTACATAATTGGATTTACAGGGGGACACCTAACCGTAATATCTATGTGTAGAGCAGTTTGAAGTGCTTTCAGGTCTAGGATAGTACTTTTATTCTATCATGAGTTGTGTAGACTAATATACAAAAAAAACCCCCGGGTCCACTTAATAATCTATGTGTCTGGTTTTAAACATGGAACCTAGTATCTTCATCGTCATCATTGATACTTAAGGTGTCAAATCTTCTGAGACCAACTGATTCGTCATCAGTGACACTGACTCCAGTGCCAGATCTTTGCAAGTTCAACGATCTTCTAGTTTGGAAGGCAGCACCAACGCCATGCTCCAATGGAATATCGTCTAAGTCGTCACTTTGGTTAAATAGCTGTTGATGGTGAGTCTTATTCTTCTTTCTGGAAATGTTCAGCAAGAAAACTCCTGAGAAAATAATCAAGAAACCAACAATCAAACTGATTGAATCCTTTGGGCCTGCATCGTTGTAGTTTCTGAAAAGGATAAAAGAGGCGACCAAAGTAGCTGTTGTGAAGGTAACATAGTATAGTGGGTTAACAATGGAAGTATCAAATTGGTCCAATGCCTTGTTAAAGTAGTTCATTTGAGTCATGATACAAACAACAACGACAACCAAGAAGACATAGGTGGAAAAATGAGTGAATTGATTGTTACCACTTAATGTCAATTTCAACGCAATACCAAAGGCCTTGATACTGACAATTGAAATAGAACCAACAGATGAACAGATGGAAATGTAATAGATTGGGTCCTTGGTCCCATAGATAGGAGCAATTCTGTAAATCATAACAAGAGCGAAAACAGTGACAGCTAAAACGTAGAACAGGAACAACGGAGTCAAGGCATATTCCAAGATCTCGTCCACGGTAGTAATATCTTTATCACTTGGAGCATGCAAGACAATGATAACACTTCCTAAAAGACAAATAGCACAACCCAACTTACCCAAAGTGCCCAATTCTTCCTTCAAAAACACAGCGGCTAAAACAGCCCCAATGATAACAGACAGAGCACCTAGAGGAGTCACCAGGATGGCAGGAGCAAAAGTGTAAGCAGCAAAGTTTGCAATCTCACCAATTGCCATCGTAAGCATACCTGCCCACCAGATTGGATTCTTCAAATATTGATGTCCATCACCGTCAAACCCTTGCTTGGAGGCATCTTTAAGACCCTGTTTGGTGATGATGAAAGACGTGCCGATAGCGAATGAGGAAGATATGGCTAGTGCCAGACCAATGTATTTGTCAGCTACCATTTTTTTTTTTTTTTGGTTTGTGTTGTTGTATTTGTATGTGAAAAAATAAGACTATGATTCTTTTTTTTTGGTTGATTCAAGAATTTTTTGATCTTTTCAAATGGAGAGAAATAATAAACAAAGCCACAGGAGCAATCTGAGAATGGGCGATAGCTCAAAAGTCAAATATAACAAAAGTATATTCCAGTGCTGGTTGAGAGGAAGTATTCTTTACCGCTAGGTTTCGACAATTTTAGGTCGTGTTAGACACCATGATATATTTACTTTATCTGTTTTGATTCGCAACGGACGTGGCAGCGCAATCGCCGCAACCTCCAGTAGATTATTTGAAACGGGACACACACACACGTGACACACCTATTAACTCAGCCAATATTATTTCAATGAGGTTTCAGATGTACACCGCCACACTGTACCTTATAGGATTATACAAATCAGCTCGATGAGAGACTCTGAAAAGAAGAGTTGTTTCTTTCAGATTCTTCGAGGAGCAAACTACAATTAATACTAGTTACCAAGCACCTACAAAGGATAATTAATCAAATTTCTCTCGATTGAAGAGCAAAATCGACCAGTTGTTTTTCCAGATTGCAGCTTGCAGGTGTCAAATCAAGATATTTTTTACCCCTGGTCACGTGTCAATACATAGTCGCTTATTAATGTTCCTTGATTTCTAATACAACTCTGGGGAATTTTCGAACTGAAAGAAATGAGTATAAATTGATAACCAAATTCCCCCAAACATCACCATTCTTTAAATTCTGCCATTGGTTCAATATTTAACACTCAACATTAAATTCAATCAATTAACGCTTGTACCACTACTTCTATTACAAACAATGACTAAGGACATCAAATCTGAACCTACTCCAGATCATCTCGTTTCCAAATTTCAGCTGAAGACTTCAAAAGAAGTTGACTTCTTTCTCCCTGTGAACAAGAATGGCCCATCAGGCCAAGCAAAACCATCGGAATCAAGTACCCCAATCTTATTCAATCCACTAGAGATCATTCCTGGGTTCACTATCAACAACCGTATCGGTGTTTCTCCAATGTGTACTTATTCTGCTGCAACTGAGGGTGAAGCGATCGGTAATCCAACCACATTCCATCAAGTTCATTATGGCTCTTTTGCTCTCCGTGGTTCTGGTCTAATTATCGTCGAATCTTCCGCTGTGATGCCAAATGGGAGATTATCTCCTCAAGATGTTGGCATCTGGAATGATGAACAGGCCAAGGAATGGAAGAAAGTTGTTGATTTTGTTCATTCTCAAGGAGTTAAGATTGGGATTCAGCTTGGTCACGGTGGTAGAAAGTCGTCTGGGATTCCACCTTCTGATCACTTACAGTTTGGAATTGACTCGAAATTAAACGGATGGTCGGATGTTCAAGGTGCCGTTGTTGCCCCTTCAGCCCTTGCTTTTAATAATGGCTCATTACAAGGTTACATTACACCACATGCTCTGACAATTAAGGAAATCAAGGAACTGGTCTCAAGCTTCGGTGCTGCTGCTAAAAGAGCTTATGAAATTGCTGGATTTGACTTTGTTGAAATTCATGGTGCCCATGGCTATCTTATTAATGAATTTCTTTCAAGCTCCTCAAACCACAGAACTGACCAATATGGTGGTAGTTTTGAAAATAGAACCAGATTCCTCTTGGAGATCGTTGATGCTGTGAAATCTGAAACTCACCCAACTTTCCTTAGATTCTCGGCTGATGAACTAACACCAGCGGACCCAGACGCCTGGACTATTGAGGATTCTGTTAAACTTGCCAAACTGTTGGTGGAACATGGCGGTGTCCATGTGCTTGATATTTCTTCAGGCGCCAACAATCCAAATGCAGAACGAAGAGCAGCTTATCAAGGTGTTCATGTGCCATATGCAAAAGCTATTAAGGAAGCCGTCGGGGATAAGATTCATGTCGCCGTCGTTGGTGGCTTTGTCGATGGTCAGTTTGCAAACGATGTTTTAAAGAGAGGTGAAGCGGATATTGTCTTGGTCGGTAAACCATTGTTGAAGAACCCGGGGTTGCCTTGGGTTTGGGCTGATCAATTGGGTGTTAAGATTAACGTTGGGAGACAATTTGAATGGCCTTTCTATTACCCTCAATGGGCAGTTTGAATTGATCAACTATAGATTCATATTAGAAATTGTGGAGGGATTAAGTAAGATTTGTTGAATAGATTTAGATGTAATAGAGGAATAAATGAACTCTACAATTTTAACACATTTTGTATTTTGGTGCCCAATTTAGAAAGTAAAAGTAACATGCGACATGTCTGCATTAATTGAAACGCATGCATACTTTCACGCATTACATAGAGCTACATGCATATATGATGTACTCCATCAAGAATTATCAATATCGATCACTATAAAATCGGTTTGTACAAATAACATAAACGGTAAATCATAACGCATGAAACCATGCTAATGAAAAACATTCATGAACACAAGAATACAAGACTACAACAGACAATTTAAACTAAAAAAATGTAGACTAAATAACCTCAAAAAAAAGTCCCAATTAATTGATCCATAGCTCGTTCATCAGCATCACGATCACGATCCTTCAATCCAAAGTTACTAATAAAACCACGGTTATGATAACATGGCAATGGTTGCTTTGTTCCCAACCTGTTGGTCACCACAATCATCGAAATATCATTAATAACCAAGAACTTAAGCTTATCAAAGAAATTAATAAATGGTTCCAAATCACGCTTCCATGAATGGATAAGGAGCTCAAACAACCGATAAAAGTCTGAAAGCGTGATCTTTTCAAAATCCATCCTCCCAGAATTAGCCATATTGAAATCCTTGACAAATTCTTTAACGGTATCGTCACTTGTTCTGACACTTGGGAATTTATCAACAGCTTTCGAGTAAGGTAACAACGCAGTCTCCAAAAACGCAAGGAAGAAGTTAACTTGGCCATAAAACTCTCTACCACCTTTCTTATGGAAGTCCTTCCCTTTAGGTATTATCTTGCAGCGTAAAACTTCAAAATAAGTCTTACGACATCTTTCACATCGACATCTCAAGTAGGCTATGATATCCGAGGAATTAGGGGCAAGATCAATAATTTTCTTAGTGATAAATATCTTCGCATCCAAAAACTCCAGACTGGTTTGCACCTGTGGTAACATAATCGACCTGTATATCAATGAGTTTGGCCCTATCACTATATTTCCGAAATCAAGTTTCAATCTTTTCAACTGAGTACAGGATCTGATCATTTGAGCAATGGCTATATCGTCAAATACAACAGAAATAAGAGTGATGTCTTCTAACTGGTAGAAGTCAGCCCAATCACCATATCTGAAGATTTCCTGAGAGGGCGTCGAGTCATACCAAGAGATTATTGTCAGATTCTTCAAGTATCTCGTATCAAAAAGATCACTGACTTTGAAAAATTCCCAGTCATTCTTGTTATAGATCTTATGGGGATATGCATCTGGTCGACAATGGTATTTGAACGATTCCAATTCAAGCTTGAATTTTGGACGGGTAATATTGTTAAAAACGAGAATTGGGTCGATGAAAAGAGTCAAATACTTGAGATTTTGTGTGAGATTTGCTGATAAATAGGCACACATGTTCTCCAAATAAATCGGTGGTGGTCTTTGAATGGAAGGAATTGGGAATGGTGGAGGTATATCCAAAGACAACAAGTTTTTAGAATATTTGGAACCCTGGAGACCTATCAAATTCAAGCTTGGATGAGTAATGTTCTCGATGATTCTAATCGTTGTAGAGCTCTCACTGACAACCTTCAACAAATCCTGCTGTAATCCAATTTCCAAATCCCAATTCAACCTTATCTCATAGATTTGACTGTTCAACTCCGGGTTTTCCCTTAAGGACCTCACCAGCAGTTCCAGCTTATCATTTGCCTCATCTTTGGAAGCATCGATTCCGTCAGTCGAATTCAACTTGAACCAAGTCCAATTAGAAGCAAGCCTGTACATATGGTCAATTCTCGATTTCTCAATGTATGAATCATTCAAGTAGAGACGACGGTACAGAACCGTAGTGGACAGCTTGTAGAAGAGTTGATTGACAAGACACGTTTGAACAAGATCTTCTTGCTGTAAGAAGAAGAGTACATGGCCTTGGACCTCTACCGGTAAATCTGATAACGAAACATCTTCTCTTGTCAGGCCGTGTTTCATGATAGAATCCAGAGTCAAAATAGGATCACCATGGTTGACGATGGTCTGAACCCCATCAACAATTTCAAAGTTCAGGAAGATGGGTGGTATATCGAGAGAGCTGAGAATCAAAGTCTTCATGTTAAAAATATCTGTGTCGAATGATGGTTCTGTGTCATCACTGCTGTAACAATCGTCGTTATCAGAAGAAAAGTTGGAGTCCAAGTCTGATTCCGAACCAAATAGAATCTCTTGGATGCATTCCATTGCTTGACGTTCAAGTTCGGTTCGCCTCGAGTTGTTAAAAGCATCTGATGCGATAGTGGTGTTGTTCTCTTTCTTTTTCTTCTTGTTTTCCCTTTTGGTCAGGATCTGTGGATCCTCATCGTCATCCTTAACAGGCCAGTACGCTTGGATTTGGTTTGCCTTACGACCAAACAACCCTTGGATTTCTCTCCGTGTACGCATCGGTACAGTTTTCAATGGTCTTAATGGTCGTAAAGATCTTAATGGCCTTGAGGGGTTTAATGTTCTCTGGGGGGTTGAGGGTCTCGATGTGTGCTTCTTTGGCAGTAACGGCTTTGGACCATACTGACACATTCGTAAGAGTTCAGTTTGTCTAGCAATACGTTTCTTTCGGAGCAGTGCGATACCCTCCTTGACAGCAGTAAGCCTGTCTTGGAGTGAAGCTAGTCGCTGGGAAATCACTACGTGATCGATCTCAGATGGGTCTTCACTCATTCTGTATGTGTGCTATTAGTTGTTGATAGTGTCTGAAAGTGTCTGATGTTGTAAAATCCGATTTTGCTGAGACTTGAGACTTTGGCTATATCTTTTTGTGGGATTAAAGCCTCCAACTGTTGAATACACACTACTTTACTGTGTTATCTGCGTAAGTTTGATTAATCCTAGCTTTATTTAAAGCTTGGATCGTTGATTTGAATTAACTTCAGGCTAAGTTCATCACCATTCATTCATGGTAATCCCGATTCACGTGGTAGGTTGCCGGGCGTCTCGAGTCATTTTACCTTGCAGGTTGATCCGAATTTCATAGGCCTCGGATTTACAGGTCCTGAACTGGCAGGTGTCCTACTTGTGTGGCGGTTTTGGGAAGTGATATTGATTTTTTTTGGACAGACACATTTGAAAATTAAATTAACCCGTCTCCACCTTTGTGTGTTTTAGTGTTTTCAAAACCACTGACTTCTAATATCACATCAACTACTCTTGATCTCCGTTCCCTTTCCTAAAACATATTTGCCAAATTCGATTAACTTGTTGTAAGCTCAGTCACACACAACCCACAGGTACACGCTACTAAATTTGGTTAAATTTGGTATAACTTCGGTGCGTCCTTTCCCAATACATAAACAGAGAACTGAAACAAGTTCCAGAATAGTTCACTACTTCATAACCAAATTGAATATCCCGATCACAATGTCATCATTTCGCAGACTCTACTCTACAGCCACATCCGGTGCTCCATCAATCATCACCAACTCGACACGTCGTCGTTTCTATCAAAACTTTGATAAGTCAATGTACTACCCAGTTATTCTAACGGTGATCTTTGGCTCACAGTTAATCAATCTCATGAACATACAGAGAGACTACGAGACCTTGGAACGGAAGTATCTGTTGAAGCTCACTAAAATCGACGAAATTATGAATAAGATCAACGAGAAAGGTGTTCAGAATGTTGATGTTGAGAAAGAATTGGAATTGGTTAATAAGCTCTTTAAGAATGGGCATGATGCCAGTGTCGTAGTTTCAAATAAATCAAAGGATGAGCCTTATTCCCAACCAGATGATTTGAAAGAAGAGGATTTATTGAAAATGTTGGGTATAAATGATACAACCACATCAATCCAGCAAAAGGGTTCTTTATATGAAAAGAAGAATACTTCAAAACTATCAGAGATGAACGTTTCTGAGCAGATCGCTTTCGAAAAGGAACTACAAAACTATAGAGTTAAGGCTGAAAATCATACTATCGTTGAAATACCTGGTGATTATGTTGAAGCTGCTAAAGATACTCAGATCAAAAGATTCTTGTGATTTCTGTCTATTTGCGCAGTTCGAACGTTCTTGGATATAAAATTTGGAATGAATTATGATATAGATATAAATTACCGATAATTAATCATCCGCACCTCTCATAAAAGTTTCCTTGATTATATATGAAGCATCTGAAAAAACAGTATATACCGTTTTATTCAAAAGACAAGCTAAAAATTCTGGAGACATTTTCAGAAACAAAAAGCAAAAAAATAACGACGTCTACAGGACTCGAACCTGTGCGGGAAATCCCAAAAGATTTCTAATCTTTCGCCTTAACCACTCGGCCAAAACGCCCTTTATAGTTTTAAAGTTATGAGCTCTGGATTCGCCGAATCGGATCATGATTCCGAGGCAAAATTAGACTCTAAAACCCGAAAAAAAAAACTGGGGAAAAAAATCCCGAAATTTACTGGATTCTGTATATGTTTTGTTAAAGTATCAACCTGAGATTTTAAGAAATTTAGTGATGTTTAGATTTGATCTAATACTAAAAATGTTAGTCTAATACTGCATAGGTTAACATATATCAAGGTTGCGGACCACATGTTTTTGCGGTGGGTGTGGATGTCTCGCAACCACATGTCCAATCAGGAAGGTTAAAGATGTTGAGGCCTGACATAAAATCAAAGAAACAAACCTAAGCATGACATATATATATATTGACTTAATACCCCTTAGTACTCACAAAGTTTATCATCCTTTTATTAAAAAAGGTATCTACTATCTGTATCATAGATGCAAATCTTAAATGCAAAATCCAGATATTAATAATTCTACATTAGGACCACATTTGGATTCGCCTGTGATTGAAGTCAGTATATCTAGCTCTCTACATCAAGGATCACCGTCTTTGTTAACTTCTAATATTCTGAACCAAATTTCTAACAATGCAAACCTTACACAAGTGGGTCGTTTCCCACAGCAATCACCACAATACATACCACCATTAGAACTGGTTGAGCATGAACAAGAACAAGAACGAGTAGGAACTGATTTCGTCATGCCAGCACCTTCAGAGCTTGAATCTCTACTGACCGGTTTTATCAAGGAAGAAAAATCACTTTTAACCTTTGATAAGGAGTTTGAACCTGAGAATCTAGGCGACGATTGCTACCCAAACTTCAAAAATCCCTTCAAAAGAGGAGATCGACTCCTTTACAACAATTGAAGAAGTCAGAAGAGCAAAGATTGAACTACTTGGCCAATTTATGGTGTACGAAGAGGATTTCAGTAACTCTTATAAAGTATGGTTAACAAATCATTCATTGCTGCGTCAACTCGTCGCCTTATACAAACGTTTGACAAAGGAGAGTTTTAAAACCATTGATACTTTATTTGCTAACACATATGAAGCCCAAAGGCGTCACATGGGTGAACTGGACAAATGTTTTATCATCGATACTATAATGAAGGACGAAGAGTTTGTGGAACTTTTAAAGCAGAAATTTCCTGTTACTATGGGATCACACAATGAACTGGATAATTTGGCATAAAGCAATTTGGCGCTCCAATTGCCAAAAATTATGAAATTATGCAAAATTTAGCTAATTGCGAAACCACATAAAGTGAAATTTTCAAAATCAATTCAGATATGGAATTTTTTTTTTTTTTTTGGTATAATTATAGCCAGCTCTGAATTGTATAGTTTTAGGGTCTGTTTAGCCAATATTATGTTAGTGACCTCATGTAGGAATAAAGTTGTGCTAATATCGACATAAAAAATAAATTTTTATAAATATATTGATATAAATTTTCATCAGCTTATTTTAATAAAGCTCATGGTATACAGTTTATGAAACCCTTGAAACCCCCTTCGAAAATCATGACAATTAGCCCAAACGACCAGCAGTAACAATTCTGAAAAGTTCTCCTCTCCGGCTAATCAGTTCATGGTATGTACCATCTTCAGCAAGCTTGCCATTCTTCAAGGCAATAACTCTATTGGCCACTCTCATCATCTCTTCAGCATGTGTGATCATCACAACAGTGATATCCTTCTTGGTCAAATTCTCTTCGATCAACTCGTAAATCTTAGCTGAACTTTCTGCATCCAAGGCAGAAGTGCATTCGTCCAGAATCAATAGTTTGGGTCTTCTGACTAATGCTCTGGCAATGGATAATCTTTGAGCTTGGCCACCAGACATCAGAGAAGTGTCAATTCTTGAATGCAACCCACTGGGTAAAGAAACAACGAAATCGTAGATATTTGCCAACTTCAGAGCTTCGAAAATCTCATGGTCAGTGACATTCTCCAGCCCATAAGTAACATTTTCATAAATAGTGCCATCAAAGAATTGGGCCTTTTGATCCACCAAAGTGACACCATCACGTAACCATTTGATATCAATGTCATTAATATCCATGCCTTGGAACAACGAAGAGCTCCTTTCAACTTGGTACAAACGAGTCAAAAGAAGTGCTAAAGTGGACTTACCGGAACCAGACTCACCAACAACAGCGATGTGTTGTGCCTTCTTAATATCAAGATTGAAATTCTTAAGAACCTTGACGTGTGGGGCAGATGGGTATGCGAAGTTCAAGTTCTTAAATGAGACAATATCCTTGGTCTCAAATTGCGGAATGACATCACCGGAAGTTTCCACTTCAGCTGGTAATAATTCCAAGAGTCTAAAGATATAACTACCAGATCTTTGACCTCTGGAGATCTCCGGAATTTGGGACATCAAATGAACACAGGTCATGATGGAAAATACCAATAACGTAAAAGTTTGTAAAGCTTGCGAAGGCTGGTATTCCCCTGTTCCGACTAACTTCAAGGCATAGTACAAAAGAGTACCTTGCACAATGAACGTCAACAGATTAGTGATTGCAACACCCAAACCAGTAAAGAATGCTCTTCTAAATGCTGCTTTCTTCAACACGACAACTCTTCTTTCAAATCTGTCCTTGAAATAGTCATTTAATTTTAATGTTCTGATGGTTTTAATGCCAGTAACCGCTTCGTAAAGTTGTGTCTCCAAGTCTGCAACCGCATTCTTGTAGTTGTTCTCACAATTCTGTAACAAGACGGAATAAACACCAGAACATAGAACAAACATCGGAATCAACGATAGACAAACCAAGGAAAGCTTCCAGCCAGTAACCATAGCCCATGTGATACCAGCGGTGGCTAAAACGACAATAGAAACAACAACACTCAAGAAGTCGGAGACCAAGGTTCTCAAATCTCTGGCATCGTTCATCAATAGAGCACTAAGTTCAGCTGGAGTGTGCGTCTTACCACCAAACCATTGCAATCCCTGAAGTTGAATTTTGGCCAAAGCTCTCTTTCTGAGACCATAAACCCATTTTTCAGCAGAATAATGCAAGAAGAAATCCTTGACAAAGGAACTGAAACCATCAAAGAAGGCCAAGGCGATAACGATAGATGACCATTTGATCAGGTACCCGGTAGACCCCACGTCGGATCCTGGTTGAGGAACTAGCCCATTCAATAACTTTGTGAATGTGAAGGAGAAAACAGGAGAACAAATACCATTTAGAACGGCAAAGGAAATACCAAGGATCAAGAAAAATCTGTTTTCAACGGTCTTCAACATCTTCAAGACAATTATTGGAATTGGAATAAGCGGTGGTCTTCCATCGTCTTCTTCTACCTCGTTCATTGCCTTCTCTTCGTCTTCTTTGATCTTCTCATGGGACGCCTGATGATTTAGTGTTCTCTTGGTCTTTCTTGGAGCTGATCCAAAGGTCAAATTGGTTTCCAATTCGAATTCGATCTCATCGGATTGATTGATTGCACTGATTGGATTAATAACGGAACGAGCCTGAGTGGAAAGTCTCTTATTCATCTTCTGCAAGAAAGTGTTTCTATTCTTCTCTTGAAGCGCAAAAGTCGAGTCATGCATCTTACCAACAGTGGAATCCTGAAGGGATGTCAAATGTTGGAACAACCCAGAGTTTTCCAAATCTCTTCTGTAGCCACTCTCAGCAACAACGCCATTTTCCATCAAGTACACATAATCATCCTTTCCGATTTGCGTGTACTCATGAGTTAAGATGATAGTGGTATTGCCCTTTCTCCACTTCTTGATGGCATCAACGATAAGTTCTCTCAAAACAATGTCTAGAGCTGAGACAGACTCATCCAAAATCAAGATTGGAGTGTCTCTAAGTCTAGCACGGGCAATAGCTACTCTTTGTTGTTGACCACCACTTAAAGCGACACCATTGGCGCCAACAACAGTTTCCAGACCGTCCTTCAAATCACGAATGACTTCATGTAACAAGGCCATTTGACAAGCTTCCTGTAATTCTTCTTCACTGACACTGCCCATGCCTTCAGAGCATTTGCCCATCAAGATATTGTTTCTTAAAGTGTCCTTGAAAAGTGTTGTGGTTTGCTCAACCAATGTGATGTTGTCTGTCAGCCAACTGGACGACAATTGATTGACACTGAACCCATCGATCTCAACTCTGCCTGACTTTGGCTGGTAGAAGTTCAAAAGCAAATTACCCAAAGTTGATTTACCAGAACCGGATCTACCAACTAAGAAAGTTGTCTGCCCTGCTGGGAAATGAATGGAAACATTTTTAAGAATCTTAGAATCCGGCCTTGTTGGGTATGAAAAGTTAATGTTCTTGAACTTGATATCACCTTTGCATGTATCTGGGTACAATAATATATTGTTAGAGTACCCCTTGTCAATCTTGGTATTGAACTTGGTTTCGATTGTGGAGACCTTGCGTAACTCAATGAATTCTTGTAGTCTCTTAATAGCAACTCTGGCTTTTTGGATCATAAAAATTTGTGGCAAAAGACTCCGGAAGGTCTCACCAAGGATCAAACAGGAAGTGAAACAAGTAACAACTTTACCAGCATTCAAATGGCCTTCTCTAACTTGTGTGGAACCGAACCAGAAAGCTTGGACAAACATACAAAGCATCAAGAATTTGAGAATACCGTTGTTACCACTGGCTAGGAATGTCAGCTTAAGGTATGCATTTTTGGACTTGCTAACAGCATCGGAGAACTTCTCATATTCAAAAGTCTGTGTGGAGAAGACTCTAACCAACTTAGCAGAGGATAAAGACCAATCCAAAATCTTAGCAGCGCCTGCACTCTCGCTGTTTTCAAGCTTTTGATACTTCTCAATGAATCTGGTGAAGAAGTATGATAAGAAGATAATCAAAGGAGTGGTTGCTAGCATAACTAAGGTGACCGACCATGATGTGAACAAAGAGACACAGGTTAACGTGATGATTGAAACAATACTTTGAATCATTAAGGCTGTGGCTTCAGCAGTACCTGCTCTCAATTCTTCAACACATCTGTTCATCTGTGTTAAGTCACCCATAATCTTATCGCTTTCATCGTACCAGGAGATCGGCTTGTTAAGGAATGTCTTGAACATATTCTCCCTTGCCCTTAACCCTTGGCGTTCCCCAATTTGAAGCCATGTGTAGATCGTGACCCAGATGAATACAATAGACGCAGTACCCAAAGCAATCAAGGACATTGTATTCATAGTGACATGTTGCATGTACTCATCTCGGTCTTTGAATTTGCCATTTACGAAATCACTAAGGGTTTGGAAGATCTTACCCATAAGTAAAGATGATACCGCTGGTGTAATAGCACTGATGACGGTGAAGATTGTACCAAATATCATCAATGGTGCATCTGATCTATTGGAAAACATGAAGATTCTGGCTTTCCGAATTTTATTCAGGTAAGATTCGTCACCTTGTTTGTTGTCCTCAATTTCAATGTCCAGATCAATGACTTTACGCTCAGGGCGCAATTGGTCTATGGAATGAGAAGAGTCCTTGAACGGGTTTCCTTCTGTGATGTATGTAGTTCCAGATGTAAGAGTGTCAGGGGAATTTAATGGAGACATGTTCAATGAATAACTTTATTTAGCAACGATGTAACTGTTTATCCTAGTGATGATATTGGGTCCAACCACGATGAGTACCTGGCAAAGAAGCTTCTTCACTCTCAGGTGCAACTCGGAAACCAATTCATACAAGATTTTGAATGGAACATGTTTGTTTTTAAATTATCTTACACCATACAGATCTGTGGCATCTCTGAAACAGAAACATCAAGATTCAATGGTTTGATATGAGGGACCAACTTTGTTTAATGTGTGAAGATCTTATTGCCTCTTTCAGAACAATCAATGAAAAAGGAATCTTTCCCATGCATATTGACAAATTTCGCGAAACATCTGGAATAGTCACGTGATGAGGTCTTAGGTGAACAGCTAGGTTAAATTTGATTCAAATGAACTGGAGTGTAGAATTTGTTAAGTAGTTCCCCAATCCAAGGTTATTTAATTTGAATAACTAGAACTCTACATTTGTTCCAAACTTACTAAAACATTGCCAGGATTTTAAGTAAGATAAATTAAGGTAGACATGAACATATATCCATAACTGACTTACGTAAGAAAGTTAAGAGCAAAGAACTAGTGTTAGATCAGCACCCGCTTTGAAAAGCGGGTTTAGTACGGACCTTCATCACGGATTAAATTTAAACCCGCACGCATCGTTGTCATCAACATCGTTGTCATCAATTATCAGAGGTTAATGTTAACAACATTATTCTTATTTCAAAAGATTATAATTAATCACTAATTGTGCTTTCTTAATTAATAATATTGTTTAATAATTAGCCGGATGACAAATTTAGGTCTTTCTGTAGTACGCGCTCATAATTTTGTAAGGGGAACTGTAAACTGTAGGCTCCATGAAGTTATGAACTGTAAATGTTTTGATTAGAAACCCATGATTTGTAAAACTATATAAAGGGTAGCAATTCCCATCTCTTAATATCAAAAATTGAAAATGCAAAAAACAATAATGATTCCAGTTAAATCATCAGTCAAACGATTAACAAACAATCACTAACTTTCCAAACAACAATGTCAGGCAAAACTTTCTTCATCACCGGTGGTAACAAAGGTATTGGTTACCAAGTAGCTTCTCAGCTTGCTTCAGATCCTACCAACACCATCTTGGTTACAATCAGAAACACCAAGTCGCCATCTTCTCAATTAGCAAACCTTGTTGCCTCTAACACCAACGTCAAATTGGTTCAACTGGAACTCTCCTCTCAACAAGATATCGATTCCATTCCTTCGCAAATCGATGCCATCTTGGGTGAATCCGCCGTCATTGATGTCTTCTTATCAAATGCTGGTATTGGCGATAAGATGGAACGTACCATTGATACCACTGATAAATCTAAGTGGATCGATCATTACTATACCAATTCTCTAGCTCCTATTTTGGTCTTTCAAAAGCTATACCCATATTTGAAGAATTCTGAATACAAACAAACTGTCTTTACAAGTTCACTTATGGGTTCGATCGGTGGGTATATTCCAGTGAGCTCTTCTGCTTATGGTCAATCTAAGGCTGCTTTGAACTATTCTATGAAGGCACTTTCAGTTGAATTGCAAGATCAAGGGTTCGTTTTTGTGTCTATTCATCCTGGTGTTGTTCTTACTGACATGTTGAAGGCTTCTGGTTTGCCAGTTAATGCCGTTCCTTCTTTGTCTGAAGCTGAGGCTGGGGAGAAGCAAATCAAGTTTTTGAAGAAATTGGATAAGGAGTTCAATGGGAAGTTCTGGGATGTTTCAGCTGATTCTGAGATCTTGTTTTAACGCGCCTGACTCTGAATTTGATCTATTTGGATTCTTTACTAAAATTAGTAAGATTCAAAGAGGCTCAATTATTGTGTAGCATATTATGATGTGTATCTAGTAATTTTTATATATCGATCAATTGAAATTTTCAACGATGTTGTAAAATGTAGGTTAAAAAATGAAGGATCACTGGATCAAAACTACAACTTAGTTAATTCATTTTATCTGGTTTTAACCACAGGAATCATAACATGGAAATTGTTTTGTTGAATATCTTACTATTTTATTCATGGATTTAGCTAAACCATATTGTTGGAAGATGGGTTATGTAAGCTACGTTAAAGTGTAGGCTGACTCTGGTGAGGCAGACTGCATTGCAGGAAGAATATAAATGTTTAAGTAGAGAACTTTCATCACATATAACTTAACTCCCAACTCCCAAGTTTCAATGAAGCCGTTTTTCACACGTGACATGCGTAGCATTATCTATTCTGAGAATCGGTAGACGCAACATATTAGAACACAAGCTATTTTAAATTCCTGAAATAATCTTGCTTTCTTGCTTGTCACAATACCTGAAGATCAGATACTACAATTTGACTGTAGCACCGACAGGAACAGCACAATCAATAAAAAAATCATAGAATTGGAGACTGTCGTGGATCGTGAACCGTGATTAGACGCAATATTCCTATTGTATGGCACATTCACTGACTTACCCGGCCTTTCTCCGCACCTATAAACGTCTTGTGACACTTATCACATGTGAAACTTAGTCACAATCTAGTAGGGTGGCAATTTGTAAAGTTAAGTTGACGATTAACAGTATATAAGAACAGGTGAAGATCATCAAATCGAAATATTTAAACCTTGAAATCCTAGTTACGTCTATCTTATAATAATTTTCCAATAAATATATCTTAAGTTGATCAAATCAGAATTATGTCATCCGCAATTCCATACTCTCAAGAAGCACTTGAAATATTGAGACAGCTTTATAGTGAAATTGACCTCACCAAATCAAGCTTCCATTGTATGTGACTGTCTATATTTCACTGAGCCTTTGTACATTGGTACTGGTTCGGCGTTCAAGAACTCGATTCACTAACAGTTAAATCTTTCGAAAGACTCGCTCGCCTCTATTGCATTCAATCCAATCTTTTGGAACATTGTTGCTAGAGCTGAATACGGAAGTCAAATCCTTTCCAAGGTCTCTGGTGGAAAGAAAAATGGTTGTTACTTACTTGCCTTAACTATCTTCTCCTTGGGTATTTACCGTGATCACCTCTTTAAACAGGCTCTTGATGAACAAGTAAAATCATCATTATTTGATTCGGAATTAGTCCAATATGCTGGTATTGCTAGTTTTGCTTTGGGTAATATTTTTGTCTTAACATCTATGTATGCTTTGGGTGTCACGGGTACTTATTTGGGCGATTACTTTGGTATTTTAATGGATGAACGTGTCACTGGCTTCCCATTCAATGTGGTTGATAACCCAATGTATATTGGTTCCACGCTTTCTTTCTTAGGCACCTCTTTGTACTTTGGTAAGCCAGCCGGTTTGCTTGCTACCTTGTTCGTTCATGTGATGTACTCAATTGCTTTGAAGTTTGAAGAGTATGTATCTTTTGTCATTTTCGGGTTTTGTTTCCTGTCGTTGGATATCAGCAAATTACTAACACCATCACCTATAGACCATTCACAGCCAAGATTTATTCTCTTAGAGACCAGGACTCAAAGAAAAGCCTCTAATCCTTGTATATTTTCTATAATTATTAGACCTTACGCATAATATTCAGTGTGATTTTCAGCTTCACAATTATCTAGAAGAACATTTCTATATTTCTTCAATATATTATTGGCCCTGTATTAATATCACGTGATTTGGTAGCAACACTTTCCGCGCTCAGGTGGAAATTTTTGGTGATGATGGCATCAAATTTTTTTTTTATTCAAAGAGTCCAAATCAACGTGGACAAAGCCCTTGAAAATATGACCTTTAACGATAATTATCCGGATCTGTTAACGAACTTCACCAATTAACATGTCTGAACAACAAGGCAGCTACAATGCTGAAGATCTTCAACAGGATTTGCAAAAGCAATCCTTGAACGATTCTCAAGGCCAACAACCAAAGCGTCAATACAACTTCAACGCCGCCCAGTCTTTCCAACCAGGTCAAGCCCAAGGTCAACAACAATACAACAACTACAACCAGGGCTACAACAACTATAACAACAATTACAATAATAACCAAGGTTACAACAACTATAACAACAATTACAATAATAACCAAGGTTACAACAACTATAACAACAACCAAGGTTACAACAACTATAACAACAACCAAGGTTACAACAACTATAACAACAATCGTGGTGGCTACAACAACAACCGTGGCTACAACAACTATAACAACTATAACAACAACCAAGGGTACAACAACTACAATAACCAACAGCAGCAACCAACCCAACAAGCCGGTATGTCCCTTGAAGACTACAAGAAGCAACAAGCTGAGAAGCAATCCTCCTTGAACAAGCCAGTTGTTAAGAAGACTTTGAAGTTGGCTCCATCTGCAGGCTCTTCTATCAAGATTGCCAATGCTCCAAAGAAGGCTGAGGAACCAAAGGCTGAAGAACCAAAGGCTGAAGAACCAAAGGCTGAAGAACCAAAAGCTGAAGAACCAAAAGCTGAAGAACCAAAGGCTGAAGAACCAAAAGCTGAAGAATCAGTTGCTGCTCCTGTTCCTGTT